>BQKN01060568.1:82524-103211 GCA_022839385.1 Asparagus kiusianus | reverse complement strand
ATACATATATTATACATATAAGAAAATAAAAAAATTAAAAAATACTATTCCGGAGCGGGCCCGGGCCCGGGCCCCGGCCTAACCCGGACGCCGACGACGGGACCTGGGTTTGGCCCGGGTTTTCCGGGCCAAGCCCAGGACGGGCTCCGGGCTAGGCCCGGACCGGCGGGCTTTTTGGACAGCCCTAGGACTCATATACATCGTTAACACTTCGAGATGGCTTAATGCAATCCTGTTCGTGCTGTAAAAGATCCACTACACAAAACACCGATGAAAAGAGAACACCAGAACAAGGTTGGCCACAACCAATAACTAGGATTTTATTCATCAAAACCTCTCTGTCTATATCTAGAAAAATAATATTTTGTTCAAAAAAAAAAAAAAACTCAATAACTAGAAGATATACTTATAAGTAAACATGATTCTCTGTATCAAATTTCAACTGAAACGGACTCCATTTGCTCATCCAAATTAGACCTTCAACTCAAAAATATGGTCGTTTTACAAAAATAACCTTTTATTTTTAATTTATACATAAACTATCCCTAAAGTGGATTTCCATTCCAATCAATCACCTTCTAGTCAAAATTTTTACAGGAAACCCAAAATACTCTTAAAACTCACATTCAAGATACGTTTACGTGACTCATTTCGTAAATGTTTAGGGAGACCTAGCCACTAGGACGGGCCGGCTGGAAATTTTGCCCAACCCAAATTACTTATTGGTTGAGCTACGCAAAGTGCTCCGAACAAGGGCCTATACCTAGTTTGTGTTGTGCGTGGCGGAAGCCGATTCGGCAAGTCAATAGCACATACAAGAACCAATAAATTGATCACAATAGCACAAGCAACCTCAATCACAACAAGAACACAATATATACGTGGTTTGGCAAATTGCCTACGTCCACGAGGCAAGGAAGGGGGAGTTTTACTAATAGAAATCAAGTGGATTACAATTAGGGTTACAAATCTTACCACAAACCCACAAATAAGCCCTCTTAATCTCTCCAAATGGCTCCTACAATAGAAGCCCCAAATCACCTCTTTCAGCTGCCCAAAATCATCTCCCCTTAAACCCTAAAAACTAGTTAAGGGTACATATACAACTACAAAACGAAACGGGTCTGGAAACCAAACCTAGCCCAAATCCAATACGGCGATCGACCGTCACGGTTAACCGCGCAGGCATCACGGTCGACCGTGACGGTCGACCGCATCAACTCTAGAGACTTCCTAAATCTCTGGAAACCATCACGGTCGACCGTGACGGTCGACCACCTTAACTCCAGAGACTTCTGCAGTTTGTGGGCTCAGACGCGATCGACCACCATGGTCGACCGCCAAAGGTACAGAAACATAGTGAGGGCCCATGCACGAATGCAGTCGACCGCCATAGACCCGCGGTCGACCGCCAAGCTACCAAAATAACTCCTATGCTCCATCAACTGATTTTTCTGCCAATCCTATAAATCTCCACCTTGGCAAACGTTTTGCCAAAACTGAGCCGACAACAAAACACGCAAATGTCTCACTTGTTACGTCCAGTATGTTATGGAACCGATCCATAACGACGGACTCAATCCACAACAAGTCGGGACTCCAAAAGAGAGCTCAAACAATCTCACCCCTAATCAAACTCAACTAATACAACTGGTTGCATCAGCAAGACTGCCTACGTATCCTCTTGCCCAAAGAATCAATCCGAATGTAGTTCATCCAAATGGCCGCAAACGACCTCAACATCGAAGAATATTCAATAAATTCAAACAATGACCAAATTTCACACCTTGAACAACTTTGGTCAATATATCAGTAGGGTTGTCCTTAGTGTGGACCTTCTCCAACGTGACATCACCATCATCCAATACGTCACGTACAAAGTGAAATATGGCATCAATGTGCTTCATGCATGCATGGTAGACTTGGTTCTTCGCTAAATAAATAACTGACATGCTATCACAATATACCTGAATGGTCTCCTGTGCAAGCCCCAAATCATCCAACATACTATGCAGCCACAAAGTCTCCTTCACAGCTTTAGTCACCGCCATATACTCCGCCTCCTTAGTAGAGAGCGCTACTATAGATTGAAGAGTGCATCTCCAACATACCGGTGCACTAGCCAATGTAAAAATATAACCTGTAGTGGACCGACGCTTGTCAAGATCTCCGGCATAGTCTAAATCCATGTAGTCAATATAATCCTGTCATGTCTTATCTTTCTTCTCAAATATCAACCAAACATCCACGATACTCTTAATATACCGTAGAATTGACTTCATGACCTCCCAATGACCCTTCCTAGGGTTGTGCATGTACCAAGATACCATGCTCATAGCCTGTGACAAATCTGACCTCGTACACACCATAGTATACATCAAGCTACCCACTTTACTGGCGTATGGAACTTTGGATATGTAGTCCCGATCCTCCACTAAAACTAGTGACATCAAAGTTGAAAGCTAGAAGTGGAGAGCTAATGGAGCATTCACCATCTTGGCATTACCCTCAAAACTGAATTTCTTCAGTATTTTCTGTAAGTAACTCCTCTGTGTAAGCTTCAATCTCCCATTCACCATGTCTCGCTCAATCTTCATACCCAATATCTTCTTAGCCTTTCCCAGGTCCTTCATCTTAAATTCCTAGAAGCAATGAGCATATCATCAATATATATTAACAAGTAAATATGCTCACCATCCTGTAGCTCGCGCATATACACACACGGGTCATAAGGGCTCCTCATGTACCCTTGGCTAATTACAAAGCTATCAAATCTCCTGTACCACTATCGCAGTGATTGCTTTAGTCCATAAAGAGATTTCTTTGATTTGCACACCAAATTTTCCCTTCCTACAGTTTTAAACCCCATGAGTTGTGTCATGTAGATCTCCTCATCTAAGTCTCCATGTAGAAAGGTCATCTTCATGTCCATTTGGACCAAATACAAATCTAGCTGTGCCACTAATGCTAATAGAATCCGAATCGACGAATGCTTCACAACGGGTGAAAACACCTTGTTGTAACCAATGTCTTCAAGCTGTGCATATCCCTTGGTAACCAATCTGGCATTGAACCGAATTTCCCCAATAGAAGATCCCTCTTTCTTAGCTTTCTTACCCTTAGGTAGCTTTGCAAGTTTCTAAGTGTCGTTCTTCCGAAAAGATTGCATCTCCTCCTCCATAGCATTCCTCCACCTAATAGAATCAGGGGTAGACTCTGCCTTCCTGAATGTGGAAAGAACCAAATCATTAACGACCTCTACTGATAAAGCATATGCCACCATGACATCATCATATCTAGCTGGCTGACGAATCACTCTCATCGGTCTATCTGCTGTAATGGACCCCCGAGCATGGCCCTGCTCCTGAGTCTCACCATCTACTGTATCCTCCAAATGCCCAACTATCATCTCATCTCCTCCTAGTGTCACCTTTGTAGGAGCCTCAATGGACACAATGCTATCTGGAGTGGGTGGAGTCACATCATCCTCCACCTACTGCAATATCCCTCTTGTCTGATCATCCTCCACCTGCTGAGGAACTCGAGACTTCATCATGTACGTCTCATCAAATATGAAATCTATCCTAATGACCATCTTCTTGTCTTGTGGATCCCATAATTTGAAGCCTTTGACACCTTCTCTAAATCTCACAAAGACGGCCTTCCTCGCTCTCGGATTCAACTTTCCATCACTGACATGGAAATAAGCTGGACACCCAAATATCCAAAGCGTCTCATAGTCACTAGCTACGGAACCAGACCAACGCTCCATCAGAGTCTTCCTCTGTATCACAGTGTACGGTAACCTATTAATGAGATGGCTTGTATAAACCAACACCTAGGCCAAAAAGGATCTAGGCAATCCACTCTGCGTTATCATACATAACACCTTCTCCAACAAGGTACGATTCAATCTCTCAGTTACCCCGTTGTGTTCCGGTGTCTCTCTAACTTTGAAGTGTCTTCTAATACCATGATCCTGGCAAAACTGCAGAAATGGATCACTCTTATACTCTCCACCATTGTCTGAATGAAGAGTCTTCACCTTTCTACCTGTCTGCATCTCCGCTTTCTTCTTCCACTCTACAAATATAACCAGGACCTCAAGTTTATGCTTCATCGTATATACCCAATTCCTCCTGGAATAATCATCAATAAAAGTGACAAAATAATTTGCCCCACCAAGCAATGTGTGCTTGGATGAGCCCTAAATATCTGTGTGAATGTAATCCAATATACCTTGGGTGTTGTGAATAGTGATGCCAAACTTCACTTTAGTCTTCTTCCCAAGTATGCAATGCTCACACAACTCCATCTTGCAGGTATTCTCACCTTTTAATAGCCCCTATTTTGCTAATGACTATAGGTACTTATCACCTGTGTGTCCAAGTCTTATGTGTCATAGGGTGGTAGTGTCCTCCTCGGTGGTGATAGAAGAAGCAAGACCCCTTGTAACTGTCTTGCCCTTCAAGTAGTATAGGTTGTTTTCTCTGACACCTCGCATTACCATCATGGATCCCTTCATGACCTTCAATGTAGTATCCTCTAAGATCACTCTATAACCAGCTGCCTCCAAATGCCCAAGAGAAATGATGTTCTTCGTCAACTGCGGCACGAACTTCACTTCTTTCAACTCCCTAGTCACCTAGTCATGCATTCTGATCCGGACTGAGCCAATCCCACTGATAGGACAAACGTGATCGTTCCCCATGAGCACCACGTCCCCTCTTTCTAACTCCTCAAAGTTGGTAAACCAATCCCTCTTAGGGAAAATGTGAAATATAACTCCCGAATCTAACATTCACTCTGTAGAGTCGGCATAACAAACTGACGGTAGTACGGGACAAGAATAACCAGAAGAATCTGAATCTGAAGTGTTGCCAACAACTTTAGCAACATTCACCTCTAAAGCTTGTACAACTTTTACCCTTTGCTTCCCGACTCTATTCTTCAACTTTGGGCACTCATTCTTCCAATTTCCCTCTTCTTTACAAAAGGCACATTGATTTCTACCAACACACTTATAGCCACCCCTATTCTTAGATTTTGGGCGGTTGAACCTTTGACGGTTTGGACTACGGCCACGAACCGCTAATGCATTCCCCGATGCTTTCTAGGAGGGCTCACCATCATTCTTTCTCAGCTCATAATTCACTAACGCCAAGGTCACATCCTTGTAGCTAACTGTAGTTCGTCCATTTATCATAGTTAGAACAAACGTACCAAAATCATCCTCCGACAATGAAAACAATAGTAGCATCGCCTTGTCATCATCCTCAACCATAATATCCACATTGGACATATCCAAAATTAGCTTTGTGAAGGTGTTAACATGCTCCCGAATGGAAACTCCCTTCTTTATCTTGAATTGGTAGAACCTCTTCTTCAAGTTAAGCCGATTCTCAATGCTTTTTGTCAAATATTTTTTATTGAGCGTTTCCTACAATCTCTTCACCGACGTCTCGTTCACCACATCATAAATGAGATCCGGCGTCAAGCATGACCGAATAACCCCACAAGACCTACTATTTATTTTTTTCCAAACATTATCCTCTACATCTTCGGGTTTCTCTTGTAGCTCAAGAGTTTTCTACAAATTTTGTGTATCCAAGACGTCCATTACTTGACACCTCCACAAGCCAAAATTGATCTTGTCGTCAAAATTCGGAACATCAATTTTTGTATTATTGATGCTCAAGCTTTGAATCGCCTTCGTCAAAGACGACCCCGATGTGCTTGGTTCACCTATATTGTAGATCTACCTCTCCAAACAAGAATCCAACAGCGAATCCTTCAAACAAACTCCCAAATCAAACCCGGAGCACTGATACCACTTGTTGTGCGCGGCGGAAGCCGATTCGGCAAGTCAATAGCACACACAAGAACTAATAAATAGATCACAGTAGCACAAGCAACCCCAATCACAGCAAGAACACAGTCTATACGTGGTTCGGTAAATTGCCTACGTCCATAGGGCAAGGAGGGGGGAGTTTTACTAATAGAAATCAAGGAGAATACAATTAGGATTACAAATCTTACCACAAACCCACAAATAAGCCCTCTTAATCTCTCCAAATGGCTCCAACAATAGAAGCCCCAAATCACCTCTTTCAGCTGCTCAAAATCCTCTCCCCTTAAACCCTAAAAACGAGTTAAGGGTATATATACAACTACCAAACGAAACGGGTCTGGAAACCAAACTCAGCCCAAATCCGATACGGTGGTTGACCGCCATGGTCGACCACCCAGGCATCACGGTCGATCGTGACAGTCGACCGATCAACTCCAAACACTTCCTAAGTCTCTGGAAACCATCACGGTCGACCGTGACGGTCGACCGCCTCAACTTCAGAAACTTCTGCAGTTTCTAGGCACAGGTGCGATCGACCGCCACGGTTGACCGCTAAAGGTGCAGAAACATAGTGAGGGCCCGTGCACGAATGCGGTCGACCGCCATAGACCCGCGATTGATCGTAAAGCTGCCAAAATGACTCCTATGCTCCATCAACTGATTTTTTTGCCAATCCTACAGTTTGAACCCGGCCCGGGCCTAAGCTTAAGCCTAATCCGAACCTGGACCAAATGTCGTCTAGATTGATTCTAGCTCGAATAAAATGGGCTTGACCCATTTACAACAAAGAAACTTGTCCTAAGTTTAGGCACAATCCATTTTTTAAATTAAGTTTATGAATTTATCTTTTCTTTTTTGTTAATTTTTTAAGTAAATTAACTTGAGAAACATATAAAACCAAGGTACAAATGAGCTTTCGGGCAGGCTTGAGCCCATCTCCGTGCCCGGCTGGTATAGGCAGGGTTTAGGCAGCTTCCAAACCTACACCAAGTGGCCAACTAGGCCAAAACAAGCCTGGGCCCGCCGGCCTCAGCCCATGGCCAGGTGTACGTTTAAGTGATACAAATCATGTACTTTCAACGTGCATTTTTAAGCTTATTTTTGGTTTTTTCATGAAGAGTTGGCTGGAAGGTGATTAATTGGAACAAAAATCTACTTTAAAAGTGGTTTATATATAAATTAAAATGAAACATGTTTCTTTAAAATGATCCTATTTTAAAGAAGTTTTTCAAAGGAAAAAAACACTAAAGAAAATCTTTGCCCGTGATTTTGAAGTCCAAAATGATGGTCTCTTGCATGACTCTAGCAAGTTTGAAGTTTCGTCGTTTTTGACTTTTATAGGGTCGAACTAGTCCTTACAGGATAAGGTCATCTATAGGTCGCATCATGACTTGGAAGGCAAAAGAAATATATGTCGAAGGAATTTATGCTAAAACTTTAATCAAATACCAAACTTTCCCCAAATCCCACTTGTATTTTTTTATTTTCACGCCCGCATTATATACTAAAAGATTTGTGTCACGCCCGAAGACCACAGAGGAAAGGAATAGCACATATCACATGACAATAGTCTCATGCACGTGCCAAGCATCGGAATTTCAATTGCATAGCACATTTGACAACAAATAAATAGTACTTACTATTGATGGACGTACATTCAAAGCAAAACTACAAAATACAAATTCATTCAAACCATACTTGTACTACTTAAGATAAGGCCCATAATTCATACGACTAGTAACTCATACTACAAAAAGCTTAGCTATTAAAATAAAACACTTTTAGTACTTCCTTGCTAACAATTCCCGCTTGAACCTGGTCTTAGGCAAAATATAAAAACAAAGATTAAAAAATATCGGGTGAGCCAGGATTCAGTGAGCACATTTTTAAACTAGTGTTTTTAGCAAAATAATGAATATCAAATCTTAATAGCACAATAAGCTAATATAGAGTTCTTTATTTGTAGTTAAGAAGCATGTAGAGTTGTAAAAAATGATTGCTGCTACAGTTCATAAGAGTGTAAGATAGTAAATTCATTCGTTAATTATGATTGATCATAAATCAATATCATTTGATCAATATCATGAGTAAATGCAATAAAACTAAAATCAAAACTGAATGCCAATTTACACATTATATCAGCTAATCACTTGAACTGAAATATCAATAAACACATTATATCATTGGTAATAACCCCCTAACTTGTTATGGTAAGATTACTAATTATAGCGCAGTATTAAAGGAAAGCAAATTCGCATCACTTTAACAAATTTTCTCCTAAGAGCAGTTGTACCATAAGCTGTCTATTGGCCTCATCACTTATGTCCAAGTTGGTTGTTTCTTGTATGCCAAATAGATCATTTCACTTCTTTCAATTATCACAAAACTATGTCCAAATAGACGCATGTAATCCATATTATATTTCATAACACATTTCAACACGTTTCACAAACCATTTCATTAAAAGAAAGCGAGATTCATATTTGTCTTAATGGACTATACAAACAGCATAACTGGTGTGGTAAAAGTAATAACCAAAAGTTGCAAGCGCACAATTATCAAGTTAAAGTATAAAAAGTTATCAATCCCACGAGAAAGATGTTTGTAGAAATTAATCAAAATCGGTTATTATGTTGTGTGTGTAAAAATTAGGAGTGAAACAAGTGGTTTGTGGAGAGATAAGAAAAGTGGTTGTGAATATGTGCAAATAAAAACAAAAGGAGATTGAGACGAAAGAA
Source organism: Asparagus kiusianus (assembly GCA_022839385.1). NCBI lineage: Eukaryota > Viridiplantae > Streptophyta > Magnoliopsida > Asparagales > Asparagaceae > Asparagus > Asparagus kiusianus. The sequence continues at coordinate 94,622 of BQKN01060568.1, read as the reverse complement.
AGAAATAAAGGAAAACAAAATCAAGAAAGAGAAAAATCAAAAATAAAGAGGAAAATGAAGAAGATAAACGATGGAGGATTCAATTAGAGATATGAGGAATTTAGAATTGAATCCACTAGTCAATTTTAATTTTAAATTATGAACCATTCCCTTTTTATCATATGTTACTTTAGATTTATTAAGCATTGATTATCAAACCACTTAAGAAAAACACAACCTATCAAATTATCATCTAAGGAAAATTAACAGTCATGAAAAGAGCAACAACTAGATAGTAATTAGAATTCCTCCTACCAATTAGTTCTCTAGTTAATTATCCTAATCATGATCATTTTAAGCATAAGAGAGTAATTTACAATTAATAAAAGAAATTAACTAGTTTCATGCAATTCTAGAACTCCTACAAGAATTAGTTCCACATCTTAGAAAACAAAAATAAAGAAATAAAAGTGAGAGAATAAAAATAAAAACTAACTTCAAAGAGGGTTCTAGCCTCTATGTGAGAAAATAAAAAGAAAAGAATGAATAAAAACTAATTCCCACTACTGCATAGTGGACTATTGGCGACAGACAAATCGGTCGCCAAAAGCCGAAAATCCTTCGCTAATAGTTTTAGCGACGGAAAAATAGTAATTCCGTCGCTAGAACTCCGTCATTATTGCCAGGGTAGGTAAATCCATATTTAGCGACGAATAATCCGTCGCTAAATATTAGCGACGGATATATAGCGACGGAAAATCCGTCGTTTATGTTTGATTTTTTGGCGACGATTGTTTCCGTCGGTATATATTTTGGCCGTCGCTATAATTTTTGGCGACGGAGAATCCGTCGCCTAAAGCTTGTATCAGTTCATGTTTGGCGTGTCAGTTTTTCGTTGCCATAAGTCCTTTTAGCGACGGAAAATCCGTCGCTAAATGTAAGTAGAATTTTTTTTAAATTTTTTTTGAAATTTAAAAATTCCTGTATAATATATTTCACAATAAAAACATGTACAATAAATTTACATAGCACAAGCACATATAACACATATTTCATTCTCACGCATATATGACACATATTTCACTAAAAACATAATAAATATCCCAACATTATAAATGTTATTTATACAGCACACCCATTGTTTTCAATGTTAAAACAAATAAAATCAGTCCCGATCATCATCATCCTCATCACCAACTCCACCTTGTCGAGAAGTCCCAGCCTAAAAATATAAATAAAACGTTATAGAGCAATACGTACATCATCAAAAACTAAATTTTGCAATAAAGTAACAAATTATAAAACAACATGGCATGACATGCAAGTATAGCAATAATAGAGTATCATGGCATATTCTTACATGTTATATGATTCGGAGAGAGTATCATGGCATATTTTTATGTATTATACGCAAGCACGCACATGTTTTTAACAACGCACACACACACCCTAACCTCACCCGCACACACGCACGCACGCGTACCTATCTCAACCAACACGCACACACGCACACACGAGTACCCAGCTCAACCCAATCCCCACACTTCCCCCTCCCCCACCACGACCAAACCCGACATCAAGCACGCACATAACGACCACGACAACACAACACATGCAACACCACAATACAACAGTAACAACACCACCACCACCACAATAACAATCCCCAACCCCACCCACCAACCAACCAAACTCCTACCCCCCACCCCCTCCCCCTCCATCATCATCATCACCACCACCACCACCACGAAAATACCCACCAACCAATAACATAACCAACGACCCTACGCACGAACGCACCACAACAAAACAAAACAACAACCAACTAACCAACTCACTAACCAATACAACCATCGCTACGCACGAACGCACCATCAACACCACCATCACATAAAAACATTAAGTATATAATTTTGGTTTTGTGTTTCGGAGAGAGATATAGTTTGTGTGTAACAGTTTGTATCAGTGTGCATCGGTGTGTGTGTGTGTGTGTGTGTGATATCATTTAGTCACATGGCATACTCATAACTAAGTAAGAATTTTATATTTAATTCATTTAATTAAAAAAGAAAAAATATATATTACCAGATTCGCCATAAACCGTCTCTTATATGCCTCCTGAGAATCAGAAGGCAGAGTCGATATGAACTGGGCGAATTCCAGCTCCCTCTGCTCCCGGCGCATCCGTTCTTCCTCCGCCATCTGGAGTAGCTCTGACTCCCAATGCGACTGCCAATCTTACATCGCTTTCATCCGCTGCTCCATAGTCGGGTCTTGAGAAGAACTGCATCCTGGTTGTGCTGCAGACTCGTAGGTGCTACTGGACTCGTACGGCCGATGCTCGGATCCTCTCCACCGGTACCTGTTCTTCCTACTCGGTCCAATGACCGTCTCGATGATTCTATCCTCCTCCTCTCCACTTAATTGGGTAGGAGTGTTAGAATCGACCTAAGTCTGTGATAATTGCTCCTGCACCTTAGCATGTAATTTCTCCTGCGATATACCAAAACAACCCGGTCAATTCTAACACATTTAAAATGCATTGTTATAAAAATTAAATATACAAATGAACTGCTACTTACATCCAGATCCCGGTTTTGCGCTTTCTTCTCTTCATCGGCGTAATTTTGGCTCCATGAAGTCAAAATACGATCTGCAAAATGCCCGAGATCTCCCCTTCCCTATTTTATTCAAATATATCATTAACTCATAACATATAAATTATACTCAAATTGATAACCTAAGAGTTAATATATTATATACCTCAAGCGCCAATTGATGATAATGCTGGCTGAAAGACCTGGAGCCCCCGTGATGCTCGTAACTGCGGGGTGCATTGTAGTTCCTCCTTGCTGTTTCAGCTTGACCCTGCAAAACAATGTTAAACAGATATAATATAGAATTTCAAACAACAAACGAAAATATATACTTCAATAATACCTGAATTTCGGCCGTGTCCTAATAATCACAAAGTGCAAAAAAATCTACTCCATCTACGCGTAACGCTCCTAATCTTCTGTTCTTTGAATAAAATATTTTTCTTCAGCTCAAACCGCCATCTCTTGAACGATAGATTGATTTGTGTGAAGCAGTAAGTCCAGGCACAAGCGTAATCGTCAAGAAAGAAAAATCACTTCATCATACAATGAAAAAAGAGATACAAATCAGTGTGTTAAACAAAATAATAAAATGACTAATAATTATGAGAATTAAAATAAATGACTCACACGTATATATCTCCAACAAGCCACCAGCGCATCAATCCGCTTTGACTTCCACGTCAAAAATATGTTGAAGAAATCATGTCTCCTGGGTATAGCGACGAGGAAATTGTTGAAAGCGTTAGCAAATGGCCCGACAGGCACGCCGTTCTCCCATCGGATCATGGCCCTCCGATGAATATCTAGGATGAGGTTCTGTGTCTTGGTACCACCACGGCCACGCCTAGTAGGTCGCTCGGTACCTACGAAAAAATGAAATTCAGGCGAAATATAAATTAATCAATATCGATAATACAAATTAAAATATTAATAGATAAACTATAAAAATCTATACACACCTTTTAATTTGACGCATCTACGCCTTGCTTGTTCATACCTATGCTGTGCGATAGGTCGCAAAGCATGATAAGCATCCCAATCCCCCTTCACCTTGGTCGGGTCGTGGGCTCGCTGATCTGTAATAGAATCCAGCAGTAGTGGCGCAGCTTCTATAGCTGCGTTATATGGCTCATATCGGTGCTCCTCCAATACATCTGCATGCGGAGGAGGCGACGACGGCATCTCTGCATGCTGGGTAGGATCAACGAGTGTCTCCGCATCAGGTGGAGCATCTCCTCGTCCTGTGTCCTATGACGGCGAGTCATGTGTAGCAGCAATGCGTCCTGCGTAGGAAATGTTAAAAAATAATGTTAGGCTCGTATTAATAGTTTATAGAAATATACAGATATAATAAATAAATAAAAATACCTGACGTAGAGCCATGTGCGTCGCCTCCAGAATGTCTACTAAAAAGTCTCTCAAGCGCTCTCTTACGTAATCCTTTTGTCATCTATACTTTGAAAACATAATGAGTACTCAACAAAACTATAATAAATGACACAAACTGATACATGATAACTAGTCAAACAAATAATATAAAGGCAATACTATAATACATGACACAAACTGATACATGATAACCAGTCAAACAGATAATATAAAGGCAATACTATAATACATAATACAAACTGATACATGTTAACCAGTCAAACAGATACATGAATGTTCTTTTTAAATCATAACCAAGTATTATATTATTATGATAATGTTGAGGCTCTACTCTGCGACCGTGTGTAGTTAGCCTGCGACCGTGTGTGTGTCGACAAAAGGACTGTACTTATAGTTTTATCGACTTTACCGTGGACTCGTTTTTTGACTTTACGCCTTAGCTCACATATAATCGCAGGTACATCAGGGCGCGCCAGTGCAATTTCATCCACCAGATTATTATTTTGTGTCAAGAAAAACTCAGCAACTGTTTCGTCGGCCAAGATAACCTCTTCGTGGTCTTCGTCAAACACGGCTTCATGAATGTAGGATCTAGGCGGATTCTTAAGGACAACCCATTCGTCATTTTTCATTATATCTTTGACATAAAAGCACTGTTTGGCGTGAGCAGCTAACATGTACTTTTCAGTCTGATATATTTCCTTGTTAAGATTAACAAGTGTGTAACCGTAGTCGTCCTTCGCCTTTTTCAGCTCACACCAACGAACCTTAAACATCACATGTCTGACTTCATTATTAATCCCATAGAAAATCTCCACAATGTCTTCTACCTGACCGTAGCAATAGATTTCACCTTGTATCGGATTTAGATCTTTTGAACTAGCGTATGACAGTTACGAGAAGGAACAGAACACACCGCTATTTTGCGTTTGTCGTCTCTCTTCGAAACCGATGGTGTTAAACCTAAAGCCGTTGATGCAGTAGCCTCCATAACGCTTAACCATGTTAGAAGGACCTCTGGCATATAAACATATTTTCTCAGACAAGTTAACCCCATTCGTAATCCGTCGGTCAACCTTTAAGAAAAGAAACAAATAGTTTAAATATCTGTTGTCAGGCACATATTTGATATACGAATAAGAAATGTAAATAAATCTTACTTCACCCTTCAGCCATGCAAGGAATTGTCTAGAGTGTGTGTCCATAACTCTTTTATTTTTTGTTCTGCATTTAAGAATAGTCTGGACATATCGGATGTGAAGCCTAGAATAAAATCATTTATAACAGTTAAATAGAGATAGTTATTGTGATGTGATATGATCTGATTCAAACAGTTAAATACTTACGCCGCGTATATGTTAAATGTAGTATCATTGCTCAGGATATATGTGTGGGCTTGATCTAGCTCCATTCTGGGGAATCTAGTGTCCTCCCCACGATCATTATAGAATGTTCCGTCAATTATTCGTTGGGGACGGTTAAGTCTTATCTCCACACCCCGCAAGTAACGAGAGATGAAATTCAAACTCTCATTACTTATATGGTTCTCTGCTATCGATCCTTCAGGACGTGCACAGTTATGCATCAAATGTTTCATGAAACCCAAATACCTACAAGCATATAGTTTCATGATTTTTAACAAAATAAAACTAAGTAACGTAATTTAACAAATATTAATTGAGCATTATAATAATAAATACCTCTCCACAGGGTACATCCAGCGATATTGAACTGGTCCTGCGATGCGGGCTTCATATGCTAAATGTATTGTGAGATGCACCATAACCGTAAAGAACGAAGGTGGAAATAGAATTTCCATTTTACACAGTGTATTGGCTACACGTCCCTCTAATTCTTCAAACTCCCTGACATCAATCACCTTGGAGCACAACTGCTTGAAGAAACCGCAATATTCTATTACCACCATCGCGAGTTCCTTCTCAGCATGTCGCAACGCAACCGGGAGAAGTTGATGCAATAGAATATGATGGTCATGTGTCTTGAGTCCCAAAATTTTCCTATCCTCAATATGCACATTTGCTAAAATGTTTGAAGCATAACCATCCGGTGTCTTTACGGACTTTAGAAATAAACACATATTGTGGACCTCATCCTTCCACAGTGTGACACGGGAGGCTGGGAGTTCAAACTTTCCGTCACCCTTATCTATAGCTTGCAGTTCGGGACGGATGTTCAATTTTTCTAGGTCTCGACGTGCCCTTAAGTCATCTTTTGATTTTTTTCCCGTCCTGCAACAAAGTGCTCAAGAGATTCTCGCATATGTTCTTCTCGATGTGCATGACATCCAAGTTGTGACGTATTTTTAAACTTCTCCAATATGGCAATTGATAAAATATGCTGAATTTTGACCATCCATGCGAAAGTTCAATACCCTTAGAGACACGCCAATGCGATTGGACAGTGCGAGGTTTATTTCATTTCGAATTGCCTTTGAGAAATTGCTTACCCTTTCCCTTTCCCTTCCAATTTTGCTTTAATATTTTTCTCCTAACCCCAAATGGATTTTCTTTATTGAATCTTTTCTTTCCAAATATTTTTTTAGGTAGAGGATGTAGAAGCTCAAATATTTCTTCCCCGGTCAGCCTTGGTGGTGCGGGTCTGTTTTTTGGATTACCGTCGAACTTTCCTACTAACTTTCTGAACTTGTGCCCTGTAGGTAACCATCTTTTGTGTTGCCAATAACAGAACTTACGGCTGTATTTTAGGAACTTTCCCTCATAATCTGACATGCAAACCAGACAATCAATCTGACCCTTCGTCGACCATCCAGACAAGTTAGCATATGCTGGAAAGTCATTAATTGTCCACATGACCATTGCACGCATACGGAAAGCCTCCTTACCATAAGCATCATAAGTGCTGACGCCTTCATCCCAGAGAAGCTTCAAGTCGTCAATTAATGGTTGGAGGAAAACATCAATGTCATTTCCAGGAGAATATCTTCCAGGGATCAAGAGTGACAGTATCATGTACGGCTTCTTCATGCACATCGACGGCGGCAGGTTGTACGGTGTTAGCAACACTGGCCAGGTAGACCAAGCAGAGGTCATTACTCCAAACAGATTAAATCTGTCACTAGTATTCCGAGACTCCTTACCAAAGTCAGGGTATATACAATCGATGTGCTTCAATACCTCACCGTCAGCAGGATGTCTTAATTTCCCGTCCTCTTTGCGGTCGGTCGAATGCCATCGCATATTCTCAGCCAGCTCGGCAGACATATAAAACCTCTGCAGCCTAGGAATAATTAGAAAATATCGAAGAACCTTCACAGGGATTCTGCTCTGTTTATTGGATGATATGCCTTCAGATGTGCCCGTATGTTCTTTCCAGCGTGATACATGACACGTCGGACATTCCTCTAGACCTTCATTACCTTTATTGTACAAGATGCAGTCATTAGGACAGTGGTCTATCTTCTTGTAATCAAACCCCAACGTATCAACAATCTTGTGAGCTTCATAATAAATTGCGGGGATGCTCTTCTCGCCGCCTGGAATGACTTTCCTGAGCAAGTCTAATAACATCTCGAAATGTGTAACAGCCATCCCACTGAGTGTTTGGATATGAAGAAACCTCAGCATAAAAGAAAGCCTAATGAACTCGGTGCACCCCTCGTATAACGGTGACTCATTTTCTTCAACAAGTCTCATCAATCGGGCTACATCTTGAAACATATCAGTAGTGTTAACATCACTCGAAGACGGCACGGTAAGAATATCTTCCAACATATCAGTTGTGTCAATTGTCGGATTGTCGATATCAGTAAACTCTTCCTCTAATTGCATCACCGGGATGCCTTCACCGTGATAACTCCAAAATACATAAGAGCTATCAAATCCATTGATTGACAAATGGAAACTTACGTCACTCCTAGTGAACATTTTATCATTCCTACAATTCTTGCAAGGACAAAAAATCAAACCGCTGAGTGACCATAGAGGGTTGGTGTCAGAGTAGGCTAAGAAAGCTTCTATCCCATCCTTGTATCGAGTGTCTAGATGCCTTCGATCACATGGTATGCCCATGAACGATTTGTCAGGAATTGTCCGCATTTAGAATATAAAAATTAATGGAAGTGAGCATATCCCTACATATATCATTTTAAGTTATAGGACAAGTGTGTGTGACCGGCTGTCAGAGGAAGGCTTCTATCCCATTAGGTGTGTAAATGTAGCATGTATATGTATTTACGTGTGTTCAAGTGTACTTTTATTTCGTCAAAATTTCGGCAGCAGCTACCCGCTGTTCTCCGAGTACACTATAGTACACGGAGAACAACGAGTAAGTGCTGCCGAAACTCTGACAAAAAGAAAGTACACAAGAACACACGTAAATACATATGCACACCATGTTTACATACCTAACCCGTCCACACTGGACAGATCTAATAAATATTTATATATAAGCCCTCTGTCACATACGAGTACAAAAAGGTTGTCGGACCGAACACGATGGTATCGTATCCACCAACAATCCTGTACGCGTATGTGATAAGTAAATAAAGAGATTATATATAGTATTTATTGGACGGGTTATTCTACGGCTCGAAAATATGAGTGTACAGTGTGTGCAATTTCTATGTAATTAGCGATATAATAGTTACGATAACCCCTCACAATCACCTCACCCTCATTGTAACCATCACCCTCACCTAACCCTCACCCTAACCCTCACCATCACCTTCACCCTACCCTAACCCTAAACCTAACCTTAACCCTCAAACTCACCCCCACCCTCACCCTCAACCCCACCTTAACCCGCACCCTCAGCATCACCCGCACCCTACCCTCACCCCTACACTAACCCTAACCCTAACCCTCAACCTCACCATCACCCTCACACTCACCCTCACATAACCCTAACCCAAACCCTCACCCTCACCTTCACCCCTAACCCTAACCCTAACCTTAACCCTCACCATCATCTAACCCTAACCCTAACCCTCAACCTCAACCTCAAACTCACCCCCACCCCCACCCAAACCCTCACTGTCAGCATCATCCCCACCCCCACCCCTACCCTAACCCTAACCCTCAGCATCACCCCTACCCTCACCCCTACACTAACCTTAACCCCAACCCTCAACCTCATCATCACCCCCACACTCACCCTCACATAACCCTAACCCTAACCCTCACCCTCACCTTCACCCCCTAACCCTAACCCTAACCTTAACCCTCACCCTCATCTAACCCTAACCCTAACCCTCAACCTCAACCTTACCATTAACCCTACGCTCACCCTCACCTAACCCTAACCCTAACCCTAACCCTCAACCTCAACCTCACCCTCCCCTAACACTAAACCTAACCTTAACCCTCAAACTCACCCCCACTCATACCCTCACCCCCACCCTAACCCTCACCCTCAACATCACCCCCACCCCCACCCTTACCCTTACACTAACCCTAACGCTCAACCTCACCCTCAACATCACCTCTACCCGCGCCCTCACCTAACCATAACCCTAACCCTCACCCTCACCTTCACCCTCCCCTAACCGTAGCCTTAACCCTCAAACTCACCCCCACCCCTCACCCTCACCCTACCCTAACCCTCACCTAACCCTAATCTTAACCCTCGCCTAACCCTAACCCTAACCCTAACTCTAACCCTAACCCTCAACATCACCCTTACCATCACCCGCACTCACCTAATTCTAACCCTAACCCTAATCCAAACCCAAACCCTAACCCTAACACCCTCACTCTCACCCTCACCTAACCCTAACCCTAACACCCTAACCCTCACCCTCACCCTCACCCACACCCACACCCTAACCCTAACCCTAACCCTCGTCTAACCCTAACCCGTACTAATTTTAATTTTTTTATATTATAATTTTATCAATATGAACATTTTTTATTAGAGTTTTTATTTTTTCCATAAATTTTTTGTTTTGCAAAAATTAAACTATAATTACAAAAATTAAACACAAATTACAAAAATTCCTCAATCTCTTTTTCTCTCTACCCGAAATTCTCTCCGCCCCTCTCTCGTCGGTCGACGCCGGCGACCGACAGTCGTTTGTCGGCTGGCCGTCGGCATTGGCTGACGAGAGAGGGGCGGAGAGAATTTTGGGGAGAGAGAAAGAGAGATTGAGGGGGAGAGATAAGAGAGATTGAGGGGGGAGGGGGTACCTTGAGAGAGAGGGGGGAGAGAGAAAGGACGGCAGCGGCGGCGGCGGCTCCTCCGAACGGGTCTGGGAGAGAGAGAGGGGGAATGAGAAAGGGGGGTGGGGCGCGGGTCTGAGAGAGGCTAATAAGCCTCTCTCGGTAAATTCGGTTGCGGGCTACCCAAAAATTTTAGGCGCCCACGCCCGAATTTTTTTTCCCACCAAAACCATTTAGCGACGGAATATTCCGTCGGTAAAAAAACGTTCAGCGACGGAATTTCCGTCCCTAAAAAGATTTTTACCGACGGCATATAATATTGTCGGTAATGTTTTAGCGACGGAATATTTCCATCGCTAAAACAAGATTTTCCATCGGCAAATGTCTTTTTTTCCTACGGATATATAGCGACGGAATTTCCGTCGCTATATGTTATATTATAGCGACGGAAATTTTCGTCTCTAAATGTCCGTAGTCAATACACCATTTTCTAGTAGTGTCCCTAGATGGTTTTAACCTCTTGGTGAATAGTGAAAGAAAATAAAAATTAACTTCAAAGAGGATTCTAACCTCTAAGTGAGAAAATGAAAGGAAAAGAATAAATTAAAATAAAAACTAATTCCCAAGAGAGTTCTAGCCTCTTGGTGAATAGTGCAACAAAATAAAATCTACACTATGCAAGAAATTAAATCTTTACTATATAATAAAACTGTAAGAAAATAAAGACATGAATGTAAATCTACTCTACAAGAATGAAAATAAATCTAATTCAAGAGGGTTCTAGCGCCTTAAGTATCTAAAGTAAGAAAAAAATATTATAAGAAAATAAAATGATAACAGAGAAATTTTACATTCCAAGAGGGCTCTAGCCTCCTGACGAAGGCAAATCTTCATCTTGATCTTCATCTACATCTCATCTTCATCTTCATCATCTAAAAAAAGAGAATAAAAAATACGAAGAGGTGAAAAAGAAATATTTTATTAATTGCAACAAAAAGTAATAATTTTGAAAGGTCTTGTTAATTAAGAGTAACTCTCTACTCCAAATAGAGTTTTTACAAAAATTTCACACCCTAACCCTCACTCTCTACCCATATTTATAGCCCAAAACAATGAATAAGAACACCTGGATAAACCTTGGAGAACAAGAATTAAAATCTAGCCACAAATTTGATTCTACCGACCACCAATCGGTGGCCCCTTGATTGGTTTGTAGCAGATTTAAAAATATTATGACACAAGAATTAAAAATATTTTATTAGTTGCATCAATTTTATTTTGTTGATGTCTTAACCCGATTTCTTCATGGATCCTTGAGCTTTCTTCAACCTTCTTTTGTCATCATTTTTGGCTAAAAATCAGGAGGTTTGAATCTTTTAGGCTTTTTTTTATTAATTCTTCATTAACCTACTAATTAAGATAAAACATAGTATTAGTGGTATATTTATTGATATATACTAGATAATGAGGGTGTAAAATTGTAATAAAAATATGATTTTTAAATACCCCCACACCTAAACTTTTGCTAGTCCTCTAGCAAAGAAAGAAATAAAAGAGAAAGAAAGGAAAATACTAACTCACTTTCGGAGGAATCGCGATTGTATTTAGCGCATACAACAAGCCTTTAAAGCTCTAGATTACCCTAGAGGACGAGTTGTAGTCTCGTGAGGGTTTGCAATGAATGTACCCAAAAAATTTGGTCAACTTACCAATTTGAAGAAGTTGTAATAAATTAATTTACTTGATATATTTAAACATTCTAATTGAGGCTAGTTAGTACTCAAGAAAATATTTTTATTTATAACTCTAAGGTAAATCTCCTAGAAAATCTTTTCATTATAGCTATATAAAATCAAGTCTAACTTAGAAATTTAATTTAAAAGTTTTGAAAAGAACATACGAACTCTTTGTTTTAAATAATTTTCAAGTCTCTTAATCCAAATTATTTTTCAAGAACATATATGCAAATATAACTATATATATAAAAACATTG
>BQKN01060568.1:51520-67153 GCA_022839385.1 Asparagus kiusianus | reverse complement strand
TATTTCGCTCGATGTACCAGTCTCGTGTTGTGGGTTTCTAATTATTGATTTCCTTTATATTGTTTATCTTTAGTTTGATGTTAATATTTAGGTATCTATAATTTGAGATATATGCTATATACATGAGGGTTTCCTTGTTTAGATTTTTTCATTCGACATACTATGTCTCACTTTTTAGGTGTCTAAATATTAATTCCGTTAGATACAAAAAAAATAATCTAGATAGACTATGCTTAATAGGTAGAGCCTCCACTTCATCTAGCAACCCTTCCCCTGGTAGCGGATGGAGGTGATCTTGCTGTAGTGCTCTGACGCTCTTGTTATTATTCTTTTTGTTTTAAATTTCTTTTTAAGCAGCTCAGAGTTCCAGAGAGTCGCGGGATGACGGAGTTTTGGCATAGTGGTCATCGCATGATTTTACAATTAGAGGCTCCACTGTAGTTTTATATTTCCATTCAGACATTAGAGTTTCATTTTTATATTGTAAAGAGAGTGTGCCTTAATTTTATTTCTAGTTAACGCATGATTGAGTTAGTTTGTATTTATTTCAGATGTATTACAGATTGTTCTGTTGAGACATGATTTCATATATGAGATGTATTTCTATATCATGTCTATTGTATTTATTTCTTTTACTCTGCTTGTTTTGTACCTGCACATCCATTTGATTCCACTAGAGGATATAATTGTCTTTTTTTTTGAAGCCCAACTCAAAACTTTAAAGAAAAAACTGACGAGTCACACATTGTGATTGGTGAAATATGTTATTTGCACAGTGTGGGTGCATGGCAGGTTTGAGATTATTGGTTTCACCTTAGAGTGCAGCCTTGTGTGAACCCAGGGGTGTCACAGAAATTCTAGCATGAGAAGTTCGATAGGGTTGTTCGGAACAATGGGTATCAAGTCGGTGAATCTGACAAGTGCCTATACATCAAGGTCGCTGAAGGAAAGGTGGTTGTTATCTACCTCTATGTGGATGATATGCTCATCATCAGTATTGATTTGGAGATAGTAATATCTACTAAGAAATTTCTCTCAGCACAGTTCAATATGAAGGACCTTGGAACTGCAGACGTGATTCTCGAAATCAAATTAAGCATACTCTGAAGAGGGTATTGGATTGTCCCAATCTCATTATGTTGAGAGGATGCTAAGAAAGTATGTCTACTATGATCTGCCAGAACTGCCAGTGTCCTATGATTACAATAAGAAGATTCGACCGAACACTAGAAGACTAGTAGAGCAGCTAAGGTACTCGAAGATCATTGGGAGACTTATGTACGCGATGAGCTGCACAAGGCTAGACATAACATTCGCTGTAGGAATACTTAGTATATTCACAAGTAATTCTGGAAAGCTTCGTTGGGATGCTCTCTAGAGATTGATAAGATACTTGAAAGGAACTACAGGTCTGGGCCTATTCTACACAGGATATCCAGCTATAATCGATATCTACTAGAGGTTTTGTTTTCACCATGGATGAAGATGTCGTCTTGTGGAAGTCTAAAAAGCAGACTATGATTGCACAGTCATTAATGAAATCTGAGTTTTTCGCACTCTGTGCTACAGGAGATGAAACTGAGTGGCTTAGTTGTTTTCTTCTAGACCTTCTATTGACAGAATTGTAAGGCACAATTACTATCTATTGTGATAATTAGACAATGAGTGTTGTGGCAATGAACTTGTTGTTCAATGGAAAGAAGCGGACCATTCGTCTGAAGCATGATGATTTGAGTGAACTCATTAGCTAAGAAGTCATCTTTGTGATTGATATTCAGTCTTCAGAGAATATGGCTGATCTTTTGACTAAATGTCTGAAAAAGGATATAGTCGAAAGGACGTCTGCTGGAATGGGTCTCAAAGTTTGGTGAGTCTTACAAATATTTACCATTTACATCAAATTATTAGTTCAAAGATTACGCTACTAATGATAAGATGATTGGTTCAGAAGTCAAGTAAGATTTGCAATCCTATCATGGTAAATAGGATGGCAATTAAGCCTTAATGAGTCCAAAACTTTTTGGATGCGGGCTATTGGATAGGTAACATGCCTAAAGGACTCACCGATGATCCTATCATGTAAAGGAGATGGTTATTAAGCCTTAATGAGTCCAAAACATTTCGGATACGAGGTATTAGATAGGATACACGTATAAAGGACTTACCTAAAATCCTATCATGAGAGAGGATGGCTCTTAAGCCTTAATGATTTCAAAGCATCTCGGATACGGGATATTTGATAGGAAACATGCCTAAAGAACTCACTTATGCCTAGGTGGAGATTTGGCCGTCTCCTATGGTATCTTGTGGAAACTACCACAGATGAGTGTGGTTAAAAGTGAAAACTATCACAGATGAGTTTGATCTTATGTGATCGCTGAATTTTTGACATGTGATGGTTCAAATCTCTATGACACTATGCATCTATTTTTTATTCAGTTGGTCTAAGGGGGATTTAAGTCCTTGCGATATCTACCTTATGCACAACAATTAGAACAACGACAACATTACACGATACTAGTTTAAAAACTTATGAGGGATCATTGGATTTATTGGTCAAAACTGATTTCCAAAATAAGTTTTTAAACTATATATTTACTAACTATTGGTATTTTTCAAAATTTCTTAGTATCGTAGTGGAGAATGAAAGTTTCGGTGTTTCAAAAGGTCCTTAGTTCGAGGCTTGCCGTAGGCAAGACGAAAATTGTTTTATCCTAAATAAATTAATTTAATCCTCCTAAGTATTAGTGGGTCATGCGTCATGGACCGTGGGCCGTGGGTTCATAGGTTCGTGGGCCATGGGCCATGGGCGATGGGCTCGTGGGCTCATAGGCCGTGGACCATGTACTGTGGGGCAATGGGCCGGGGGTTAGGGCTAATTACGCTGAGGTGCTAAGTGGCGCTTTGTAAGGCTCACTTTACACTTCACACAGAGGCATCGGGGCTAGGTGACGCCACATTGGTTACCTCTTTGGTCACATCGTAGGCTGCGGGAGAGCCTCGCATTCGCAAAACCCGACGCGACCCTCGCATTGTATAAGGATGCAACCCTCGCGTTCACATGAGGGTGCGAGCCTTGCGTTCGTAAGGCACGACCCTCGTGTTAGTAACTCACCACGCAACCCTCGTGTTGCATAGAAATGTGACCCTCGCTAGCCTCACGTTCAGGCATTACTGCATACAGCAGTTATAACAATTAAGCTATTTGGTGTTACAATCATAATTGTCATTATGATTTATAACAGTCATATTGATTATGGATAACCCTTGAGTTGGTCTTAGAGGGCTATAAATAGTGCCCATTTGGAGTAGCTCTTAGTGTACGCGAACACACTGAAGTGTTAAAAAACTTGAACAGCTTGAATATTTTAAGCTGTTGTGCTGCTGTTGCAGAGTTTAAAAGCGTGCAAGTTTTAGCCTGTGCCCAAAGGAACATAGCCATGAATCAAAAGGTTTTAACAGAAAGGTTTTAACAGATCGAGGAGATCGTTACCTTGACCGAAAGGACTTATAGATCGAAGAGATCTTAACATCATTGCCTTGATCGAATGGTCTTATAGATTGAGTAGATCTTGATAGTACTTGGTTGGTGCACACTATTGTACTGTACCGCTATTCCTGGAAGTAGTTTGGCCTTAGGATCCTTGCATCGGAGTAGGCCAAATATTTCTTTAAGCATAGCGTTTCACAAATGCACAACAGCTAACTATTAGACTCTAATGCCACTAGGAAAGAACCCTAGAGCGGAGGTTAATAGGGTTTATGCTAATCTAATCCAATTTAATACCAATTAAAACTAATTTGCAAATATCCTAGCAAATATGATATACTATAAGATATAGACAAGGATAAGCAATATAAACAAAGGTGAAATAAACAAAAACCAACAAGAGTGATAGTGAACAAATAAACCAACACAAACACAAGCAAATGATCACGGAGTTCGGTCCTTCAGACCTATATCTTCGCTCCCACTCCCGGGGAGAAATCTACTATCACACCGGGTTTTCAACCCTCACCCAAAAAGGTTTACACCTAACACTTGGTTTTCTAGCTCACCGAAAACTTTACAATAAACACTCTTGCAATCCCACTCTACACTCTCTATGTGTTGGTCTCTAGACCGTGTCTCCCTTAAGTGTTCGGATTTACAACCTCTTCCTAGGCTTTACTACCGACGCCACTCCTCTTGAGACGATCCCGTCTCTCATTACACACTCCTCTCGGTGTATAATTATATTACAAAGTGATCTACACAATGAAAGCTCAAAACAAATTTTGTTCTCTAATACATGGATGAGAACTAAGTATAAGATCACTCTCTAAGTCACACAATCTCATAACCCTAATTATGCTATGTATACAAATACAATAAGCTGAATGGTTGTGTGTGTAAACAAAGAGTAAAATAAATCTAAACTCAATATAAAATCTAGCTTAACAAAATGATAAACAAACAAATATGTAAAAGTAAAGCTAAATAGAGTTTAGAAACACTTCTCTAAAAATGACAAGAGAGAGAGAGATGAGATGAAGGCTCAAACACTAATGCTGATCTCCTCAAGCTCTTGTGAAAATTTCTTCACAAACAAACTTTTAATCAAACTTAAATGGATTTTTTAAACATCCTTAAAACTTGTTTTTAAAAACTCTTGGTTAGATGGGAATTATAAATGCAATGGGGGTATATATAGGGTAGAATAAAATAACCCAAGAAAACCCTAAAATCTCACTAAAAATAAAAATTGGAAACTAGCCATTACTATGCAACGATTATAGTGGTGGTTGAAAATCATATTTTATTATAATTTTATACCCTCATTATCTATTTTATATTAATAATATATCACTAATAATTATTTTTATCTTTAATTACAGTTTAATAAAGAATAAATCTTAAAAATCCCATATCTCAATAAAAGCCCATTGATTTAATGAAGAAAACAAGTGTGAAGCCCAAAAGCCCAAGAGCCAAATGCCCAAAGCTAAATACAAGAGGAATTCTCGGACGGAAACCAGAAAGGGGTGCATATCAATGCCAGCATCGATGGTGGTATCGGTGCTAGCATCAATGCCAGTATCGATACCCTTATCAATGCTGGTATCGATACAATCAACAGGCAGTTACGAATCTAAGGCTGAAATTCATGGTTTTTGGATAAGATTTCGATCCAAGGGCTTTCATTCACCGATGTTTACTATAAATAGGGATAGAGAGTGAGGGGTTAGAGGTGTGAAAATTTTTTATAACTCCATTTGGAGAGGAGGGCCACCTTAATTGAGAAGGCCTTCCAAATTTGTAACTTTTATTACAATTAATAAAATAATTCTTTTCACCACTTTAAATATTTTTGTTGGATGATGAAGATGGAGATGAAGAATTATATGGAGGTTTGCATTTCTTTTAATTTTCTCTTTTATTTCTTTTTATTTTTTATTAGTTTAAATTTATTTTTATGCTTGTAGTTAGATTTTATTTTCTTGTTAAATAGCCAAGAGGCTAGAACCCTCTTGCCTTAGAATTATTTCATGCAAATAGATTAGATTTATTTTATATTTTTTTTCGCATTTTATTCTTGCAATTTATTTTGTAGCTTAGTTTTTGCAATTTATTTTGTAGTTTAGATTTTATTTTCTTGCACTATTCGCCTTGAGGCTATAACCCTCTTGGGATTAGTTTTTGTTTTTGTTTATTTTTTATTTTTTTTGATTCGTCTTTAGGCTAGAACCCTCTAGGGAATCACCATTTTCTAAGAAGTTGATTTAATTCTAGATTACCCATATCTTTAATTGAATCCGCCATCTTTAATTTCTTGAATTTTCTTTTTATTCTTAATTCTCCTTTTTTATTCTTGATTTTATTCATCTTTCCTTGTGAAAATCATTCATTCTTTGTCACATCCACTCTTACTTACATTTTGTGACGATTTACACACTATCATTTTCACTCTCTCTATCTCTCCACAATCACATTCACTCATCACTCCTATTTGTCCCGCACATAACATAAGAACCGATTTATATTTTCTCCTACAAAACACCTTCCTCGTGGGATCGATAACTTTTTATACTATAACTTAACACGGTTGTGCACTTGCAATATTTTTGGTACATATTTATTCCGCATCAAGTTTTTGGCACCGTTGCCAGGGAGGGTGCTTAAGTAGGATTTTAATTATTTTGGTTCTTTAACTTGTGTGTTTCTTGTGAAAGAACTACTTGGAGATTAAATATCAAGAATTGGAGATTGAGGAATTGGAGATTCATTTGTGGTAAGTCTTCTTCCTAATATTTTTAATTCCACACCTTTAGTTAGTTTCTCACAATTAGTGACAATTAGGATCTTCAAAAAATTATTTTATTTTCGTTGACCATAATAAAATGCACCCTCCACTTTGACATTTACTAACAAGATAATAAATCCAAATAATTTTCTCCCTTCTCATTTGTTTGATTGTTAACCCTAATTAAAAAAATTTCTTTTTACCAACCTTTTTAGTCGCTTTTAATTCATAGGGTTGCATTTCATATAGTTAGTAGGAATTCACCAAAGTGATTTGAGCATCTTGATTTGGCACACACTTGAAAATATTTTTAAGGGCAAAACCCCATAATCAAGATAAGGTGAGGGATTTCATCACCATTTCCTTAGCCAAAAATCATTAATTCCTCACTACACAACCTAATCCTAATAAAACTTATTAGACGATGGTCATAAGGAATCGAGCTCAATAAGGAACAAAGAATCTTTAGGTGAACCGGTTTAAGTTTTCTTGGATTAGTTGGTGTCTAAGACAAGGTTTAAGGGTTGCGTAAAGCGCTCTGTAAGGAACGAGGTTCTTAATCGATCTCTGATCAACCTCTGTTCCTATCCTTACCTGGCTAACTAACCGAATAAAACTTTTATCTTTTCACTTAAGGAATTTTTGATTAGAAGCTGGTCTAGCTGAGTTAGGCTTAACCCTAGAGTTAGCGTGATTGAAAAGTGATTGTTTTTTTATTTGTTTTTCCTTTTTCTTCAAAAAAAACTAGCTTTTATTTTTTCTTTTTAAAAAAAATTATAAAAAGAAATTATTTTGGGTGCATAGAAAATGTGGATTAGGGACAATACACATCGACAAATTCGTTTTGAACAAATTAAAGAAATAGCTAATCCACATGTTCTCCAAGATTTAGGTTATCCTCATAGGATTGAAGTCCCCAATGAAGCTCAGTAGTTTGTACAGTGTCCATCTCAGTATTCGGTGAATGATCCATTTTTTCTAACCTATAACCTAGGTTGGGCAAACATTGTACGGAATCAGGGAAACCACTCCGGAACTCAAAACTTCACTCCCTCTTCGACCCAACATTTTCCTAGGGGAAACACAGTTCCTTTCAATTCTCATCCACAATTTTAACAACCCAATCAGTCACATCAAAATCAGTCTCCTCATCATCAAGTTGTAACTCACACTCCTCTTGATACAGATCATGATGAACGTCTTAATATTTTAGAAAAAGGTTTTAAAATCATAATTAAGGCCTCCACACTAGCCACAGATATATTAACTCAAACATCCTACACGATGAACTCCTTTATGCAATCAACCGAACTCATACTTAACTCTAACACTCAAGCAATATCTAGATTAGAAACCCACATTGATCAACTAGCTAGTGCCATAAGTGAAGGATAGGAAGGAGAAATTCTGAGTCAACCCGTGGTCAATCCTAAGGACACTCAAATGAATGCACTACAGTTAGGAAAACATGTCGATAATCAGGAAAGAACACTTTTAAGCCAAATTCTTATTCCAATTCATTCTTCCTCTAATAACTCAATTGGGGAAAAACCAGAGGAAAAAGAAGAAGAGTCAGATCCAAGTTTTGAGGAAATTTTCGATAAGGAGCTAAAAATATTAGGAGAAGCAGATTAGGTTTGTCAAAATAAAAAAACTGTGTTAAACAATTGCTACTTTGAACTAAATATTGAAGAACTCTTTCTTGATGAACTAAGATTTTTTGAAAATAAACAACAACCAAATTTTTACACATCAACCATAAATATTGGGGTTGAGGAAATTATTAAAGAAAAATTGGTTGTTAGAGAACAAACATTCACAAATCAAGAATCTAAGTCCAATATGCATGACACCAATAATACATACCTTCCATTGCCACAAGAATTATTGAACACTTCGATATGCTTAGAATTTCAGCACAGTGTTGATTATATTATTTTGAATTTGTTTAAAATCCGGGGAAGAATTTTTAGCAATAATGTAGGATTCAATGTAGAACATGAGCTCTTCATGTTGAATATTTTATTCTACATTGTTTATTTTGTTTATTTCAACATAATAAAATCTTCTCTTATTTTAGAGTTTCTTGTTCAGTTGTAAAAAAAAGAGAAATAAAAGAGAAATAAAAGAAAAAAAAGAATAAATTTTTTTCCATCATCCTCAGACCAAAGGTAATTGCAGATTTTATCAGCCAACCAAATGTAAGTATTTTACTTCTTATCTGCTTTACTTTGTGCATCATAGAGTTTGCATTAAGGACAATGCAAAATTTAGGTATGGGGGTGGGAATTAGTTATTTTTCTCTTTATTTTACCTTTTTAGTTACAATTTTGTAATTTATTTCCTTAAAAAAATTATACAAATATCGTCACTTGCCAAATTGATAGAATTATGTAATAATTAATTTATTTGCTAAATTTTAATATTTTTAATCTCTAGTTTGTTATTTACTCAAGTTTACCTTTTATGATAACTATAAATAAATTTCTTAAGAAATAATTTTCAAAGTAGTATACTTTACTTAAGCCTTAACTTAGATTTTTATTTAAAATAATAGAATTTATGCATGCTTAGCTTAGAGTTAAAAAAATTTTAAAGTGTCTTGACTTACATATTTTTTAGAATTTATATACATATACATATAAAAAAATTTGCCAAAGAAGAGTGCGAAGAATGGGCACCAAAAAAAAAAGAAAGAAAGAAAAAACTCTTGAATTCAAGGTGATTCTATCTTATAAAGTCTAAGCTGACCGAGTAATTAAGCCCAAGGAGTATTTCCATACTTAATGACCTAAGCCCAATTGGGTTGGGATCCATTGACCCAAAACTCGTTAAATGGTCGCTTAGAAATCTGTTAAAATAGAAAAAAATCACCAAGGAAGAAAGAGTTAAAAAATAATAATAATATAAAAAAAATAAAAAAATAAAAAAATAAAAATACTAATAAATGTTTTATATATATAGTTTTATTTGTATATATGGTCTTGAAAAATATTTTAGATCAAGCAACTTGAATATTATTTTAAACAAAGAGTTAGCATGTTCTTTTCAAAACTTTTAAATTAAATTTCTAAGTTTGGCTTGGTTTTTTATTATTATAATGAGAAGATTTTCTTGGAAGTTTACCTTAGAGTTATATATAAAAACATTTTCTAGAGTGATAACTGGCTTTAATTAGATTGTCTAAAGTTATCAAGTGAATTTAATTATTTACTGACTTCTTTAATTTGGTAAGTTGACCAAATTTTGTGGGTATATTCACTACAAACCCTCACGAGACTATAACTCATCCACTAGGATAACCTAGGGATTTAAAGGCTTGTTGTATGCGCTAAATACAACCGCGATTCCTACGAAAGTGAGTTAGATTTTCTTTTCTTTTTCTTTCTTTGCTAGAGGACTAGCAAAAGTTTAGGGGTGGGGTTATTTGATAATCATATTTTATTATAATTTTATACCCTCATTATCTATTTTATATGAATAAATATACCATTAATATTTTTTTATCTTTAATTGCAGGTTAATGAAGAATAAATCTAAAAAATCTCATATCTCAACAAAAGCCCATTGATTTAATGAAGAAAACAAGTGTGAAGCCCAAAAGCCTAAGAGCCAAAAGCCCAAAGCGAAATACAAGAGGAATTCCCGGACGGCAACCAGAAAAGGGTGCACATCGATGCCAGCATAAACCCTATCGATGCTGGTAACGATACCATCAGCAAGCAGTTACGGATCTAAGGCTAAAATTCATGGTTTTTGGATAATATTTCAATCTAAGGGCTCTTATTCACTGATGTTTACTATAAATAGGGGTAGAGAGTGAGGGGTTAGAGGTGTGAAAAATTTTTGTAACTCCATTTGGAGAGGAGGGTCACTCTTAATTAAG
Organism: Asparagus kiusianus; assembly: GCA_022839385.1. Taxonomy (NCBI): domain Eukaryota; kingdom Viridiplantae; phylum Streptophyta; class Magnoliopsida; order Asparagales; family Asparagaceae; genus Asparagus; species Asparagus kiusianus. The sequence continues at coordinate 56,983 of BQKN01060568.1, read as the reverse complement.
AAGGCCTTCCAAATTTGTAACTTTTGTTATAATTAATAAAATAATTTTTTTCACCACTTTAAATATTTCTTCTCTTTGTTGGATGATAAAGATGGAGATGAAGAATTATTTGGAGGTTTGCATTTCTTTTATTTTTCTCTTTTATTTCTTTTTTATTGCTTATTAGTTTAGATTTATTTATATGCTTGTAGTTAGATTTTATTTTCTTGTTAAATAGCCAAGAGGCTAGAACCCTCTTGCCTTAGATTTATTTCATATTTATAGATTAGATTTATTTCATGTCTTTATTTTCTCGCATTTAATTCTTACAATTTATTTTGTAGCTTAGTTTTTATAATTTATTTTGTAGTTTAGATTTTATTTTCTTGTACTATTCGCCTTGAGGCTAGAACCCTCTTGGGATTAGTTTTTGTTTTTGTTTATTTTTTATTTTCTTTGATTCGCCTTTAGGCTAGAACCCTCTAGGGAATCACCATTTTCTAAGAAGTGGATTCAATTCTAGATTACCCATATCTTTAATTGAATCCGCCATCTTTAATTTCTTGAATTTTCTTTTTATTCTTAATTCTCCTTTTTTATTTTTGATTTTATTCATCTTTCCTTGTGAAAATCATTCATTCTTTGTCACATCCACTCTTACTTACATTTTGTGCCGATTTACACACTATCATTTTCACTCTCTATCTCTCAACAATCATATTCACTCATCACTCCTATTTGTCACGCATACAACATAAGAACCGATTTATATTTTCTCCTACAAAACACCTTCCTCGTGGGATCGATAACTTTTTATACTATAACTTAACACAGTTGTGCACTTGTAACATTTTTGGTACATATTTATGTCACATCAAGTTTTTGGCACCATTGTCAAGGAGGGTGCTTATGTAGGATTTTAATTATTTTGGTTCTTTAACTTGTGTGTTTCTTGTGAAAGAACTACTTGGAGATTAAAGATCAAGAATTGGAGATTGAGGAATTAGAGATTCATTTGTGGTAAGTCATCTTCCTAATATTTTCAATTCCACACCTTTAGTAAGTTTCTCACAATTAGTAACAATTAGGATCTTAAAAAAATATTTTATTTCGTTGACCATAATAAAATTCACCCTCCACTTTGACATTTACTAACAAGATAATAAATCCAAATAATTTTCTCCCTTCTCATTTGTTTGATTGTTAACCCTAATTAAAAAAATTTCTTTTTACCAACCTTTTTAGTCGCTTTTAATTCCTAGGGTTGCATTTCATATAGTTAGTAGGAATTCGCCAAAGTGATTTGAGCATCTTGGTTTGGCACACACTTGAAAATATTTTTAAGGGCAAAACCCCATAATCAAGATAAGATGAGGGATTTCATCATCATTTCCTTAGCCAAAAATCATTAATTCCTCACTACACAACCTAATCCTAATAAAACTCATTAGACGATGGCCATAAGGAATCGAGCTCAATAAGGAACAAAGAAGCTTTAGGTGAACCGGTTTATGTTTTTTTGGATTAGTTGGTGTCTAAGATAATGTTTAAGGGTTGTGTAAAGCGCTCTGTAAGGAACAAGGTTCTTAATCGATCTCTGATCAATCTTTGTTCCTATCCTTACCTGGCTTAACCGGCCACCACCAAGCGGCCCGCGTGCTCACCAGCCACCACCAAGTGGCCCGCATGCCCATCGGCCACTAAATCGACGAACCAACTAGCCCGTGCACTTGCCAGTCAGCTCCAAGTGTCCCGCGTGCTCACCGGCCACTACCAAGTGGCCTACATGCCCATCGACCACCTAATCGGCGATCCAAGTGGCTCGTGTGCTCACCGGCCACCACCAAGTGGCCCGCACGTCCATCGGCCACTAAATCGACGAACCAACTGGCCCATACACTCGCCAGTCAGCTCCAAGTGTCCCGCGTGCTCACTAACCACCACCAAGTAGACCGCACGCCCATCGGCCACCAAATCAGCGAACTAAGTGGCCCGCGTGCTCACCGGCCATCACCAAGTGGCCGCACGCTCATCGACCACCAAAATAACGTACAAATCAACAAAATAATGAAATACACATTAACGACGGAGCGAGTCAAACCTGAGAAAACCAAGAAAGCCTCTGGCGGCCGGATCGCGTCAAAACGATATGGTCGGGCCAGTGGCTCGGCCCAAGGCAGAGCCACCAAGTGGCGAATCGGCCAGTTTTCACTTAAAGTTAGTTTTTTTTGCTTTTCACGGTTTCTCTCAGGATTTGTTTGTTCCTGAGCATCCCAACTAATCTGATACTATGGTTAATCAGTTCTTAACTGAAGATAAGGAGGAATCCCTCGTTCTTATCCAAATACCCGCTTGCGAAGCTTATAAATACTAGCTCGGGTGCGAATTTTAGAGGGATGGACATCAAGAGGGCGAAACTCTGTCGAATTGGTGAGTGGAGCCACGAATTTACAACAATAGTTAGCAGATCTTGGCGATCTCTTGTGCATAAAGAGTGGAGTTCGAGAGATCTGAGACCCGTCCCCTATTCCTCCAGATTTAAGCTTGGTCTTAAATCTCGAGAAGAGCCGTGATCTCGCTTGGTCGAGATCATCACTACAGCGATTACTTCCTTCGTGAAGTAAGAGTTTTGATCAACTTAATCTGTCAACCGGATCTGATCCGCGGCGGTCAACGGATATTAACATCATCGGCACACGTAAAGTTCCCACGCAAGCAGCGGGTGATAAATGTCCGTTGCGCTGTTTGACAAGAGTCGTATCTTTTGTATTTTTATTATATAAGAAGATCTTATAAAAAGATCAACTTTTTATTTGAGTTTATTGTAAACGATTAAAGTTGTAATAAATTCAATCATAATGAAAACAGCGATTTTTGACCCAAACAAGCTGGCGACCACAGTGGGAGCCAACAGCTTCGCTGCTGAAGCTGTCGTGCCGCAACCAAGGATCCAGATCTCGGTTGAAGAAGTAGTCGAGTACGAATTCGACCAACTGAAGTTCAAGGAGTATCTGTCGTCTTCCTCCTCTAAATCCTCTGCACCTCGCAAGCCCAGAAAGATCAATGCCCCCTTTGTCGTTGTAATCTCGCCTTGCAAAGCCCCTCCGACCTCTAGCGAGCCCGGATCTACAGATCTGGACCCTTCCTCCATCAAGGAGTCAATTGCAAAAGTCATGCCAACCCTATCAAAGAGGGCACACCAAAGGCAACGCCAACGATTTGCACGCCGATTTGCTAAGGCTTTGGAGCCTGTCGACGGGATCGGCTATGAGGCGGATCTGAAACGCAGAAGGCACCGAGTGCCCCAGCAGCAAATAAATGGCCTCTCCTCCAAACCAATAGCAAATGAGTGGACCCAAGTCAAACGAACCCGCTCAACCCTCGAGGAGCGCACTCAGAAGCGTCGCGCCTTGATTGCGCACGCACGGATCTTCGTGTAGGAAGGGTAAAAGTTAAAGCAGGAAGAGGTAACCAAGAAGCCACCAAAACCATGCCAAGTCTGGAAACCAAAGTCCGAAACGACGTCGAGAAAAAGTCAAACAGCGCCCAGAACTGCCAGAATGTGCGAACCACCAAATGGTGGCTCGGCTAAAGCCGAGCAACCAAGTTGTGGTTCGCACCGGTTCGCACCCGGTTCGGTTCGGTTCACAAGCGGTTCAGTTCAGTTCGCACTCGGTTCACCTCCTACAGTCCCGTTTAAGCCTCTGATAGCCCCTGTTTCTGTCCCAATTAATTCCGTACTTCCGGTGAAGCCTCACGACCATGGAGACCTATCCCGTTTCAAGGAGAGGATGACGGATCACCTGGGTCCTTTGCATGAGGATCGAGGCAAAGTTCCGATCAAGGAACGCTTGGGTCCGGTGACTGAACCCCGAGCAATTACTCGAGCTGGGGGTCGTACACACCCTCGCAACAAGTCAGAGCCTTCCTATAATGGGAAAACCACTGTACTTGACCACCTCAGACGACGAATTGAAGTCCAAGAGCCCGTCAAAATTTCGCGCTCCTAAAAGCCTATCTCCAAATACGTAACTCTTATGAACGCCAATAAGGCAGCAAGCTCTTAGAAGGAAACGTGTTCATTAGACGACGACGTTATACCTAAAAAGTGGTGCCAACACGCGATAGGTTGCTCCGATCATATGACCGACGAGTTGTACTATCGGGCTGGGGGTACGAACAAGTCTCGGAAGAGAAGTACCCGAGAAACAGAATCTCTCTGCCCATGCGCTAAACTAATCAGGGCAGTATTATCAGCATGTAGCTGCCCTAAGGCCACTCCACAGAGGGTCTCAGTATTTGATAGGATCTCTAATGGAGCAACTAAGTCCAAGCCAAAATATTTCCGCAAGAAACAACCAGCCGTTCAAGGTGATGAGCTTCCGGAAGTCACAATAAATATGGCTAATAAGGGAAAGTCGATTCGACCTTCTAGCTCTGACCCGCTAATATCTCATCGTCTAACCTGGTTACGATCATGAACTATTAGACAAAGGGATTATCAGAGAATGCAGAGAGGGTTATCCTCGGATGATGAAGCATCAGATGCTAACTCGGCAATCGCTTCTGATAATACGGTATCCAGTCCGGGACAATCCTGTGAAGTGTTTATGATTAACACTGAGAAAGTAGCCAAAATGGTTGAGGATGCCTTGGCCAAGCAAAAAGAGAACTTCAAGTTCAAAAAGGAAACGGCTATGCGGTGGATGAGGGAAGAACATGTCCAACAAATCCGAGCTTTGTCGAATCAAATTGGTGAATCCAGCCGTCACAACACTGCTAACTGTTCGCGGGAAAAATTGTTGTTTTCATTGAAGTCATTGTCTCCTTGAGCAACTGTTTATCGGTTACAAAAGATCCGGTCTTTTTATAAGATCCGGTTACAACAAAATCAAAGAAAAATCTAAAAAAAAGATTACAACTTTCCTGAACAAATCGTAAGATCCTGTTTTGCGGTCTCTTGCTTGTGTGGGTTCTTCGCCTACGCCGGGGTTAATCCGTGGACCACCGCGCGATCTTGATCTGGTCGGATCTACACGATATGACGGGTGTTATTTCACTAAGGAAATAACAGCCGGGGGTATTATTTCACCAAGGAAATAATAGCCTCAAGTAATCGAAATCGACCAAGCGAAATCGATACTCTTCTCGGGATCAAAAACCAAGTTTTGATCCGGAGGATAACCGTGTGGATCTCAGATCTGATCTCCCTCGAACTCCTGCCTTGTTTGGTGTGGATGATCGCCAAGAACCAGATCTGAAAAGTCTCCCCCTTCAAAGTTCCAAAGCCTCAATCTTTTTTTAGTCTTGAGCCTTCAATCCAGCAGAGTTTCGCCTCCAAAAAATCCAACCTCCAAAACAATGAGCCCTCAAGCCTATTTATAGGCATTTAAAACCGGATCTGGGCTCAGATCTGGGCCCAGATCTAGGCTCGGCCAGGTGGCTCGGCCACCGAGCCACCAATAGGTGGCTCGGCCGGCCACC
>BQKN01060568.1:0-42128 GCA_022839385.1 Asparagus kiusianus | reverse complement strand
ATTCACCCTAATAAGAACATCGTTTTATACTTGAAAATAAGTCTTGGACTCAATAAAACTCATGGAAGACTATTATAAACTAATAAAAACATGGGAGAGAGGTTTGACGAGATGTTACTCGCCTCAAATGCGAAGAATAACGATCCCCCTCGCTGCAATCCACAAGAAGCTGCTGAAATCCCCCTTGAAACGCCCCAAGATCTCCAAGAGCACCTAGGGTTTGAGAGAGAGGAAGAGGGGCTAGGGTTTCTTGGGAGTTCAGATGAGAAATGAGAGTTTTCGGGTGAGGGAAGTATATATAAGTCAATGAAAACCCGACCCGAAACCCTGCAAACCCGACCCGAAAACACCCAGAAAATCGTCGATAAGTCGACTCATGATATGTCATGAGTCGACTCATGACTCATGGGTCGACTCATAAATTATGAGTCGACTCAGCAGAAAGAAAATAGGAACAGGACTCGATATCATGAGTCGACTTATGACAGGCGCAAGTCGACTCAACCTGATCAGTCGACTCATGACATGTTATGAGTTGACTCATGAACAAAAATCTGCATACTTCGATTTCTTGCACACAATTTGCAAACTTGCAACTCATCCTCATACCTGAGGCATATACACATGCTCATAAGCTCAAATATCATTTCCATGCATGACCATGCAATAAAGATATTTATTATTTATTTAGATATCATTATTCACTCAAATTCATACTTATGAGTTGTCAAAAAAATAACGGGGTCTTACAATACCCGTACTGGATTAACGTTAGGAATAACGTAAATCGTCTGTCTAACCAAGTAATGCCGCATCTTTTGTACTACGAATACCAATGCGAGGCATTCTTTCTCAATCATCGGATATCGAGACTCGGCGCCTACTAAAGTCCGACTTAGGTAATAGACTGCCTGTTCGTGACCGTTATCATCGTCTTGTGCTAGTAAAGCACTTATTGAGTTGTTCATCACCTTGATGTAAATCAAGAATGGTTTACCTAATTTTGGTGTAACGAGAACAGGAGGGTTCGTCAGATATGTTTTGATATCTTCGAGTGCTTTTTGGCAGGCGTCGTCCCAAATAAATGACACACCTTTCTTGTTTAGCTTAGAGAACGGTTGACACTTCCTAGAAAGATTTGAGATGAACCGCCGGATGTAAGCTAAACGTCCTTGCAATCCTCTGAGTTCTCTTAGATTTCTAGGGGGTTGCAGTTCATGTATCGCCTTCACCTTATTGGGATCGATATGTATACCTTTAGTGGTGACGACGAATCCAAGAAATTTTCCACTGGACATTCCAAGGAAGGATTTAGTGGGGTTCATCTTCAATTGATGACTCCGTATGAGATCGAACATCATCTTCAAGTCCTTGATGTGATCTTCTTTGTTGCAGCTTTTTACAACCAAATCATCAACGTAGCATTCGACAGTTTTCCTGAGATGTTCTTGAAAAATCTTAGTCATTACTCGCTGGTAAGTGGCGCCTGCATTCTTTAGACCGAAAGGCATCACCGTATAGCAAAAGACACCGAGGGGCGTTCTGAACACTGTATGCTTTTCGTCATCCGGGTGCATCTTGATTTGGTTATATCCTAAAAAGCCATCCATAAAAGACATTCTCTCAAATCCGCATGTATTGTCGATAATGACATCCGTGATTAGGAGAGGAAAGTCGTCTTTTGGACATGCCGTATTCAGGTCCCTGAAGTCGATGCAAATCCTGATTTTACCGTTCTTCTTCTTGACTGGAACAATATTGGCTAGCCATTCTGGATGTTGCTCCTCTCGGATAAATCCTGAGTCGATCAATTTCTTAACCTCTGCCTCAATGGCTTCCATAATCTGCTGACGAAACCGTCCTTGCTGTTGTTTGACAGGTTTGGCATCCGACTTGATATCGAGGCGGTGCATTGCCACATTGGGGTCGAGCCCTGGCATGTCTTCATAGTTCCAAGCGAAGACGTCAATATATTCCCTGATGAGAGCAATTAATTCCTCCTTCTCATTTGGGGGAAGACTATCGCTGATGAATATAGGCTTTGGGTTGGCCTCGTCGCCCATGTTGATTTGGACTATTTTATCTTCAGTGGGGGGTTCCCTCTGTTCAAAACTATCTCCATACTGCGTGTTCAGGTGATGAACCCATGGGTCTTCCCATGTTGGCATTTGATCGTCGTCCTCCATTGTGGATGGATCAGCTGTAGCCATGTTCGTCATCAGAGCTTTGAATACTCCCCCCAGACTTGTATCGGAATCCCATTCCGAGGAATCTGACGAGTACCCATCTTTATATTGCCCAGATGATTGGTTATTGATTAACCAGCAACATTCGTCTTTTGAAGAAGAGACATACCCTAATCCTCGTCTGAATTTATAATAATCATCCGGTTTCCCTTTTGGTACATATGCCGCTTTGGCTGGAATACGGGAATCTCGATCGAAGTATAAACCTTCTCCGAGTGTGAAATCATATCCCTGTTTTTCCATGAGCTTGCGTGCTTCCGGACTATACTTAGATAAATGTCGACCAGGTTTGTCATCATTCTCATCTTCTCTTAAGAAATGATCTGGTAATGGAAAACTCTCTCCTTTACCGTAAATCACTTCTTTTTCACCTCCTATTTTGGCAGGGACAATCAGGGTTGTTCCGAAAGAATGCTGGAGGTGTTTCTTTGTTATATAGGACGATCGGAGCGGCGTATATAAATCGGGATTATCGTACAATCCCTTTATCACATCATCAAGAGACAGTGAGTACTCTAAATCATCATTTATTTTATTATTGGCAAGCTGCCAGTTACAACTGTCATCTGACGATTGTTCATTGTCAAGATTGATTACAAAGGGTACAATGTCATTTAAAACAAAACCTCCATTGTAATCAAGTCCGGCTTCGGTATCAGCTTCTTCTCCGCTGTCCGTGCCATGGGCCGATGATTCAGTATCGGATTCGTTACCATAAAGGAGAGAATCAGTAAAATAATTCTCAAACCCTTTGAATGGTTGCTTATCCACGACCACCGTCCTAATCTTATTATCAGTGTCGACATATTTCAAACACTGATGGAGAGTGGAGGGAATTATAACGTTACTATGGATCCAAGGTCGACCCAATAGTAAGTTATATGAAGTCTCAGCATCAATCACATAACATGTGACCTCCGTCTTCAAATCACCCATTTGACATTTTATCCGGATCTTATCCAAGGGTCTTGACCCGCTAGTATTGAATCCATAGATAACAGTGCCTGTGGACGCCAACTTACTAACTAGAATGCCGAGGTTATGCATCAAGCGAAGCGGCATAATACTCACAGCAGAACCCGGATCCACTTGGATTCGGTTGACTTCGCTGGAGCCAATGTACCTAATGAAATATAGGGGTCGATCATGGTTCGAATTCTTCGTCTGCATATCCTCTTTGGTGAAAGTAATGCAGGGAAGGTTTTTAGCCGCTATATTGCAGTGTTGGATTAACAGTTCTGGCTCTTCAGGCACCGGCTTAATCTGAGTAAGGAACACTTCTGAATTGGCCAGGGCTTCTTGCAAGGCTTTCCTGGTTTCTTTAGACAACCGCAGCAACTCATGCAGTGTTATCCGCGCTGGAATGTTAGCTAGTTGAGCCATAATATCGAAGATGCGTGGAGTGTTCGAGCTCTCCGGTTTATCTCTTCCAATCGAACGATTGAAACGAGACTGCTTCGGATTCTGAACCTCCTGGGACTTCTTTTCTTTCTGTTTATCAACCGGCTATCGTCGAGCATCTTCAACCGATCTAGGAGTCATAATCACCCTCAGTTCCGTGAGAGTTTTGGCTGGCCCCCGTTTAGTCACCCCCTGCTCAGCTACCTGATCACTAGGTGATGGATAGTTGAAGTGATACTGATTTCCGCTTCTAGTGGCAAAAGCTTCTTGTTCTTCTTCGGAGAGCGGGAAGGTAGGAGCTTCATCACCATCCTCTTCGAAGATCGCGAAAGTAGCGTTGCAGGACTTGCCTTTACCCTTTCTGGTCGAGGAAGTCGCCCACTGCTCGTCTTCAATAAGATCAGGATGGACCCAGAGGATTTCACCGTTTGGGGCTGTGTGTGGCACAAGTCCTTTTTGGCGCTGTCCGTATGGGTCGTTGTTTATTGTCTTCATTCCTACTTTGGTGACGCGTTTTGGTTCAAACCATGCTGTGGGTATTGATCCAAAGCTAATTGATACTGTATTTGCTCCTACATTCTTGGGCGGCTTCGGGGTTATGACGCCCACATCAATTAACGTCTGGATCTTATCCTTGAGATGGTAGCATGACCTTGTAGGGTGACGGACCGCTCTATGGTACGCGCAATACTTCGGATCCGTCACTTTGCTAGCCCCTTCTTGATCCACGATTGCCGGTAGCTGGATTTTATTATTTTCCAACAGGTACTTAAAGATAACGGGAACTTCGTCATCTTTGAAGGAGTACACTTTAGGAAATCTTGGCTCCGAAGATCTTTGCTTCTGAGGCCGTTGTTACCATTGCGACTGCGATTATTGTGGTGCTCGTTGCTGTGGCTGTTGCTGAGGTTACAATTGGAAAGTTTGATTAGCATCAACTGCATTAGCATGTGCCTTACCTTTCCCTCGTGGGACGAAATTCTACGCCGGAGCATTCGTTGCCTGTTGGCCTCTCTCCGCCTTCTTCCTTCTGAGGAATCGCTCGGCTTGCTCTCCTCGGACCTTCAAATCCTTCCATGTTTTGGATGGTGCTGTCCCCATTGCTTCCAACACGTCCAACGCGAGGTTATTGTGGCAGGTTTGGAGAATGAACTCCTCCGTGATCGGGTCCCGACAGTTCATCGCCTTGTTCCGGAACCTTTTGACGAAGGTATCAACTAATTCCCCGTCTGTCTATTTCTCGTCGAGCAACGACCCGATGGATATCTCGGTATCATCATCGAAGATGTTGGTGAGGAATTTAGTCTCTATGTCGTCCCAGCTATTCACGCTTCCTGGCTTGAGGCGGCGATACCAATCGAAGGCGGCTCCACGAAGAGTGCCAACGAAGGACCGTACCATCAGAGGCTCATTACCCGAGATAACCCCCAGGTTTGATTTGAAGTAAATCAAATGTTGAGTGGGTGAACCCTTCCCATCAAACGGCATGAAGTTAATTAGATTGAACTTCGTCGGATACGGGATTGATTCTCATTCTCTTGGGTATGGACAAGGAATGCACGTCTTCTTCGTCTCTTGAGCGGAAATCAACGTATTGATTTTGCTCTCGAGGTTTTTAATCTTCGTTAGCATTCTCGTTACCACCCCCTGCATTGACGGGAGGATTATTGGCATTGTGAGCTTCATCTGCATGTGTGTCCTCATCTTCCTGATTAACCCGGTTATGATGACTTGGTTCGCCTTGCTGGTTAGTCAGTGCTTGGATTTGTTGGTCATGCATTTCTCTCATATTCTGCATGGCCATCTACATTTCGAACCTGAAGCTCTCCTGTTGTTTGGCCATGGCTTCTTCGAGCATCTTGGCCACTTGTTCCGTGCTTATCATAAGTGACTCGCGGGGTTATCCTTCGCTGGACACTGTATTATCTGATGTGACCGTAGAGCCGACATCCGATTCTTCATCTTCTGAAGGTGGTCTTGTTCGAATTCTACCATAAGTCGCATGTATGATAGCTCCAGACTACATACGGGTTACACGTCGGGGTACTTTCGGAATCAACTCGGGATTATCCCGTGTCGATGTCCCTTTGCTGGTCATATTAGTGGTGAGCCTCGAAAATTCTCCATCTTCGACTACCGTTCTTCTTCGTCGAAAACGCCTAGGCCTTGGTTTTGGCATTTTGGTAATGAGCATTTTGAAAACCGAAGTTCTTTCGGGGACTGTCTTGATGCAGTTGCACTCAGACAATACTGCTCGAATGAGTTTGGAGCAGGGGTACTGAGTTTCTAGTTTTCGAGGACTCCTTTTCCTGGTTTTACTCGTACCCCCAACACGATAGTACAACTCGTCGGTTTGAAGGTCGGAGTAATCTATCGTGTGTTGGCACGATTTCTCAGGTATAACGCTATCATCATCAGACGACAACGTTTCCTTCTGAGGGCGAACTGCCTTCTTTGGGCTTTCAAGAGTCACGCGTCTCGACACGCGCCTTTGTGGGCGTGAGTTTTCGGCAGGCTCCTGGACTTCAATGCGCAAACTGGTGCGCGTAGTTGCCATGAACTCCTTGTCATGTTAAGGGTGGCGGCGACCCCCAGCATGTTGAGTCGTTCGGGGCTTCTTTATTGGGCCCAAACGTTCTTGAACTGGAGTTTTGCATCGCTCATCGGGAAGTGGACCAAGGCGCTCCAAAACTAACCTCCTTCTTCGGGATGGTCCTGCGGGATCTCCCGGACCAGCTATGGGAATTATCAGCGATTTAGGTTGGTTCGCCGGAGGTTGAACTTTTACTGAAGGCTGCAATGGTTGCTTTTTAGCCTGAATCGCCGCTTCAGACTTCGGCCTCCATACTTGGCGGGTCGGTGGTGGCTTTTTGGCCACTTCCTTCTGCAGTCTTTTGCGGGCTTCTTGGACTTGAGCCCGTGCCTGCGCTGACAGTGCGTGGCGCTTGCGAATGCGCTCATCCAGTGTCATACGATTCCGTTTGACACGGATCCATTCATTCGTTGGCGGCTTGGAGGAGCTGCGATTCATTGGTTGTTGAGGCTGTTTGCCTCTCCTGTTCTTCAGATCCGCGTCGTAGCGGATTCCGTCAGCGGACTCCATTGCCTTGGCAAATTGTCGCGCCAGGCGTTGACGTCGCCTCTGGCGGGCTCTCTTTGAAAGAGTCGCTACGCCTTCAGCGATGGAGGAATTGGCCAGAACAGATCTGACCTGGTTGGAGGTTGGTGGAACTTCACCCGATGCAACTCCGGCATCAATCGGGGTGAGATCTTTGTTGGTATTCTCTACTTCTTCATACCAACGGACTTTTCTCCTGGAGGAGAACCTCTTGGACTTGCGGGGGAAGGTGGATCCGGACGAGGATGACAGATACTCCTCGAACTTTTGTTGGTCGAATTCATACTCGACCTCCTCCTCGACCGGGATTGAGATCCGCGGCTGCGACGTAACGATCTCGGCAGCGAGATCGGTGGCTCCCACTGTGGTCGCCAGATTGTTCATGGGAAAAATTATTGTTTTTATTGAAGTCATTGTCTCCTTGAGAAACTGTTTATCGGTTACAAAAGATCCGGTCTTTTTATAAGATCCGGTTACAACAAAATCAAAGAAAAATCTAAAAAAAATATTACAACTTTCCTGAAAAAATCGCAAGATCCTGTTTTGCGGTCTCTTGCTTGTGTGGGTTCTTCGCCTGCGCCGGGGTTAATCCGTGGACCATCGTGCGATCTTGATCTGGTCGGATCTACACGGTATGACGGGTGTTATTTCACTAAGAAAATAATAGCCGGGGGTATTATTTCACCAAGGAAATAATAGCCTCAAGTAATCGAAATCGACCAAGAGAAATTGATACTCTTCTCGGGATCAAAAACCAAGTTTTGATCCGGAGGATAACCGTGTGGATCTCAGATCTGATCTCCCTCGAACTCCTGCCTTGTTTGGTGTGGATGATCGCCAAGAACCAATCTAAAAAGTCTCCCCCTTCAAAGTTCCAAAGCCTCAATCTTTTTTTAGTCTTGAGCCTTCAATCCAGCAGAGTTTCGCCTCCAAAAAATCCAACCTCCAAAACAATGAGCCCTAAAGCCTATTTATAGGCATTTAAAACCGGATCTAGGCTCAGATCTGGGCCCGGCCACCTAGGTGGCTCGGCCACCTAGGTGGCTCGGCCACCAATAGGTGGCTCGGCCGGCCACCTAGGTGGCTCGGCCACCTAGGTGGCTCGGCCACCGAGCTACCATGGTGGCTCGCCGAGCCACCACTTGGTGGCTCGGTTTTGGCCGAGCCACCAGGTGGTGGCTCAGCCACCGAGCCACCAAAGGGTGGCTTGGCCGAGCCACCCCTAGGTGGCTCGGCCACCGAACGACCCTTAGGTGGCTCGGTGAGCCACCTAGGTGGCTCGGCTTGGGCCGAGCCACCTAGGAGTGGCTCGATTTCGGCCGAGCCCTCCAGGTGTTTGCCGTTTTGTCGTTTTCCGGTTTCACGGTTTATCCAAACTCTGGTTTGGCATTCTGGGTCTTGATTTGGCAGTAAATCCGCTTTGGTATTCGAGTTTGAGTCTGCTCCTAATCTTGATTGATGTGATGGACTCTACGGTTGGATGACTCGTTGATTCATCGACCTGTCGGCTTGATTGGGCACGTGATTGGATGTATTCCGTTGTTTGTGTGCGATTCGTTAACCTCGTCGCCTCGTTAATCCACTTCATCGCGTCTCACTTGGCTTCGGTGTTGTGGTCTAACGAACATGCTTGGATATATCGCCTGATGGTTCGTTGGTTTGTTGAATCACCGTGTCGAGCTGTGTTAAGGGACCTATAAGCAGTTTTATACGCCTACACTAACCAATCTGGTAACGATTCAGATGTAGATGAACGCCTCAATGCTGATGAACCTCCCGTTGACCAAAGCACTGGGGGTGGCCCTACTAAAGATAATAATGCAGGGGGTGGTCCTACTGAAGACAATAACACCGGGGGTGATCCCGCCAATGATGACAACACTGGGGATGGTCCCGTTGTTCCTCTCACAAATCGTCCGAAGCATGATATAGACGAGGATGAAAAGATGAAGGATCTCGAGAGAAAAGTCAATGCTCTGATGTCTGATCGAGAGGTAAAGAAGATCGGGATTGTGTCCTTCCCCAAGAAAGTAGGATTCGATCCCGTACCCAGCGAAGTTCAACCTGATCAACTTCACACCATTCGACAGGAAAGGCTCCCCTACTCAACATTGGATCTACTTTAAGTCCCACTTAGGCATGGTCTCCGGCAATGAAGCCTTGATGGTTCGGTCATTCGTCGTCACCCTTCGCGGACCTGCCTTTGATTGGTACCGTCGTCTCAAGCATGGAAGTATCAACAGCTGGGATGATATAGAAAGATTATTCCTCGGCAACTTCTTTGACGATGATGCCGAGATATCCATTAGGACACTCTTTGAGGAGAAATAGAAAGACAAAGAAACAGTCGACGACTTCATCAAACGTTTTCGGATTAAAGCAATGAACTGCCGAGATCCGATCATAGAGGACTTCATCCTCCAAACATGTCACAACAACCTATCTATTGAGATATTGGAAGTTATAGGAGTCGCACCGTCCAACACATGAAAAGAGTTGAAGACGCGCGGAGAGCGAGCCGAAGGCTTCCTCCGAAGGAAGAAGGCCGAGAGGAGCCAACCGATGGCTAATCCTTCGAACTTAAACTTCACCTCCCGTGGTAAGGGCAAGACACCTGAAGCTGCTGTTGATGCTAATCAAACGTCACAACGGCAATCCCGAAGACATCAAAAGGCTTCGGACCTAAAACTCCAAAAAGAATACTCCTTCAAGGATGAAGATGTTCCAGCCATTTTTGAGTCCCTCCTTGAAAATAACAAGATCAAGCTACCACCTATCCCAGATCAAGAGGAAGCTGATAACATCGCGGATCCAAAGTACTGTGCGTACCACAGGATGTCCTTCATCCCACCAAGGATTGCTTTGCTCTCAAAAATAGCATCCAAACCTTGATTGAAGCCAGTGTCATAACGCTGGGATAAGCCAAATGAGAATGGTAACACACCGAAAAGTATATGAGTATAAACTGCTTCGCCATACTCCAATAGGTATATGAGTCTAAACTGTTTCCTACCATTGACGGGAAGTTCCTGGAGAATTTTTATATGTAATATTCTTAAGGATAACCCGATCATGCAACTGAATACAATGATAAACCAAGTTCCGTAAAGGAAGCTGGGGGTGAATAATTTATGTGACGGGAAGTTCCCGGAAGAATGTTAAATTATATTCTTAGGGATAACCCGATCATTATGAACAAAGAGATAAATGCTAAACTCCCATTGTATTTTTCGAACACTCTTTTGTCGACGACTCACATTCTTCCACCATAAAATCGCTCACTGATCAAATTAATTGACAAAGGGCCCACTAAAATTCTTCCCGGTTGAATCCACTCAAACTTTTGATGCGTCTGTGCACTTAACATTCCCATTGTTAAAGTCCGAATATAGTACTTAGAATTTTAGTCTCCTGATTATTGACGATTGTCAAATCCCTCCGTGTTAAATATTTATCACTTAACACCAGGAAACCCCTCTGAGTGACTTGTACAAGTCAACATCCCACTATGATTTGTACTTCCACTCCCACTATTTACCTGGTCAAACCTTCTTACAGTTAGGACCACAACCAAAATCCCCTCTCGATTCCTCTAATGAACGAGAGGCCCACAAATTGAACGATTAAACCTTTAAACAGTTAGGGTCGTCTCAAATTTCCATCTTGGTTAAACCTTTCTATAGTTAGGACTATAACCAAAATCCCCTCTCGATTCTTCCAATGAAAGAGAGGCCCACAAATCGAACGGTCAAACCTTCCTACAGTTAGGGCTAGAACCAAAATCCCCTCTCGATTCCTTCAATGAACGAGAGGTCCATTTTCAAATTGAGTGATTAAACCTATAAAAGTTATGGTCACCTCAGTTCCCTCCCCCCTCTCGGTCAAAACCGTCAAACGGTTATGGCCAAAACCGGGATTCTTTTTCGATAAACGAAAAGCTCTCATACTCTTTCCCCTTCGGTCAAACCTATAAAAGTTAGGACAGAAGTCGAAATTTTATTTTTAGATCAGGTAACCAATCCTATAAAAGTTAGAGTTATTTGAATCTATTCGATTCTCGGAGTGGAGATCCCACTCTTAGTTTCACCTTGTCCGGATTCTCGAGTGGAGATCCCACTTAGAGTTTCCTTCGCAACTGGAAAAAGAATATAAAATTCTTCCTTTCTAATATCGAGTTCGTCTTTGCCCCAAGAGAAGACACCACCTTTTTTAACTCTCATAATCCGTGCTTTACACGCACGAGGAATTTTATCCCGAATCTTAAGTAGGGATAAGTCAACGCCTAACACGCGTTGCCGGTTTAGTCTTTCACCGATTAAAGAAGACACCATAATTCCAGTCTGGGGAATTTTATCCCGAATCCTAAATAGGGATAAGTCAGCACCTAACACGCGTTGCCGGTTAGTTCTTGACCGTAAAAAGAGCAAAACCCACATATTCGACATTGTGGCCGGCCGTTATTAATAACGCCAAAATCCGTGCCTTACACGCGCGAGGAATTTTATCCCGAATCCTAAGTAGGGATAAGTCAATGCCTAATACGTGTTGCCGGTTTAGTCTTTCACCGATTGAAGAAGACACCAGAATTCCAGTCTGGGGAATTTTATCCTGAATCCTAAATAGGGATAAGTCAGCACCTAACACGCGTTGCCGGTTAGTTCTTGACCATAAAAAGAGCAAAAGCCCACATATTCGACATTGTGGCAGGTCGTTATTAATAACGCCAAAATCCGCGCTTTACACGCGCGGGGAATTTTATCCCGAATCCTAAGTAGGAATAAGTCAACGCCCAACACGCGTTGCCAGTTTAGTCTTTCACCGATTGAAGAAGACACCAGAATTCTAGATTGGGGAATTTTATCCCGAATCCTAAATAGGGATGAGTCAGCGCCTAACACGCGTTGCCGGTTAGTTCTTGACCGTAAAAAGAGCAAAAGCACAAATATTCTACATTGTGGCAGACCGTTATTAATAACGCCAAAATCCGCACCTTACACGCGCGGGGAATTTTATCTCGACTCCTAAATAGAGATAAGTCAACGCCTGACACGTGTTGCCGGTTTAGTCTTTTACCGATTGACAAAGATATCAGAATACCAATCTGGGGACTTTTATCCCGAATCCTAAGAAGGGATAAGTCAACACTTAACACGCGTTGCTAGGTAGTCTATTCCTGTAAGAAAGATAAAGTCTACGTATTCAATATCGTAGCACTAAGAGAGTTAACTCTCATAACACAACATCACATGCGGAACGTACTTAAACAATCCGTACGCTAGCCCGATTCAAACGGTAATCGGTAAAGGCATATCAAATCCGTTGAAGGCTGAGGATTTGCCAAAAGTCCTAAGTCAGCATCTAACACGTGTTACCGAGTAGTCTATTCCCATAAGAAAGATGAGGTCTACGTATTCAATATTGTAGCACAAAAAGAGTTAACTCTTTTAGCACAACGTTACGTGCAGAATGGGTCTAAACAATCTGCATGTTAGCCCGACTCAAACGGTAGTCGGTAAAGGCTCATCAAACACATTGATGGCTGAGGGTTTACCAAAAATCCTATATATGTGAAAGTCACTGACGCACCAGTCCTATTAGTTGGTCTCGTGACTTGGGCATCCAACAAATTCTAGATAAGATCCACACATGCAGATGAATCAGCTTTAATAGTTGGTCCTGCAGCCCCAACATTTGGGACCATCACGCTCTAATACCTTAAGAGCTTAAACTGTGTAGACTCCAGCAAACGTACGAGTATAAACTGTGTTAACGCCGATCAACGCGTTGTGACGAAGATAATCAGTTCAAAGTCAACTCAATGATACGAGCCAAAACTAACTCACCAATTTCAATTCAAGATTTTGACAACAGTCAAACGATAAACGTAGTGTCGAAAGAACTTCATCTATTTGATAAAACACTGAATAGACTGAAGGCTGAAGAATTCATGAATTGAAGCAGTTCGTAGGTCCTTCGACACCGACTGAAGGTGGGCGCCTATCATATACAAAGCATCACATACTCCTCTATAAAAGAATGAGTCTGAAATACTTTAGAGGGGGTATCTGTAGGCGTCTAAAAATGTCTATAGGTATCCACACATAGCTCGAGACAGAGAGAAGGTGGTGAACGCTATTATCTAAGTCAAAGAGGATTATCCGACGCCGACTAGCGAATCAACAAACTATTGATGACGTGGCCCGCACGCTCACCGGCCACCACCAAGTGACCCGTGTGCCCATCAGCCACCAAATCAGCGAACCAAGTAGTCTGCGTGCTCATCGACCACCATCCAGTGGCCTGCACACCCATCAGCCACTAAATTGGTGAACCAAGCGGTCTGTGTTCTCACCGGCCACCACCAGGTGGCCCGCACGCTCATCGGCCACTAAATCGACTAACCAACTGGCCTGTGCACTCGCCAGTCAGCTCCAAGTGTCCTGCGTGCTCACCGGCCACCACCAAGTGGCCCGCACGCCCATCGGCGAACCAAGCGGTCCGCGTGCTCACCGACCACCACCAACTGGCCTGCACGCCCATCGGCCTCTAAATCGACAAACCAATTGGCCCGTGTAATCGCCAGTTAGCTCCAAGTGTCCCGCGTGCTCACCGGCCACCACCAAGTGGCCCGCATGCCCATCGATCACCAAATCGGCAAACTAAGTGGCCCGCGTGCTCACCGGCCACCACCAAGTGGCCCGCACGCTCATTGTTCACCAAAATAGCATAAAGATCAACGAAATAATGAAATACACATAAACGACGGAACGAGTCAAACCCGAGAAAACCAAGAAAGCCTCTAGAGTCGGATCACGTCAAAACGATCCGGTCGGGCTAGTGGCTCAGCCCAAGCCGAGCCACCATTTGGTGGCTCGATGGCCGAGCCACCGAGTGGCGAATTAGCTAGTTTTGACTTAAAGTCAGTTTTTTTTTGTTTTCATGGTTTCTTTTAGGATTTGTTTGTTCCTGAGCGTCCCAACTGATCTGATACTATGGTTAATCAGTTCTTTACTGAATATAAGGAGGAATCCCTCGTTCTTATCCAAATACCCACTTGCGAAGCTTATAAATACTAGCTCGGGTGCGAATTTCAGAGGGTTGGACATCAAGAGGGCGAAATGCTGCCGAATTGGAGAGTGAAGCCACGAATTTACAGCAAGGGTTAGCAGATCTTGGCGATCTCCTATACATAAAGAGTGGAGTTCGAGAGATCTGAGACCCGTCCCCTATTCCTCCAAATTTAAGCTTGGTCTTAAATCGTGAGAAGAGCCGTGATCTCGCATGGTCGAGATCATCGCTACAGCGATTACTTTCTTCGTGAAGTAAGAGCTTTGATCAACTTAATCTGTCAACCGGATCTGATCCGCGATGGTCCATGGATATTAACGTCCCCGGCACATGTAAAGTTCCCATGCAAGCAGCGGGTGATAAATGTCCGTTGCGTTGTTTGACAAGAGTTGTATCTTTTGTATTTTCATTGTATAAGAAGATCTTATAAAAAGATCAACTTTTTATTTGAGTTTATTGTAAACGATTAAAGTTGTAATAGATTTAATCATAATAAAAACAACGATTTTTGACCCAAACAAACATAAGCACCGATTTATATTTTCTCCTACAAAACACCTTCCTCGCGGGATCGATAACTTTTTATACTCTAACTTGACACGGTTGTGTACTTACAACATTTTTGGTACATGTTTATACCGCATCAGCGGTCAACCACAGCGCCATGGCCGGTCAATCACAAAAGGCTGAAGAACTAAGCAAAGTCTCTTGACTTCAAGCGGTCGACCGCCACGACCAATCCGGTTGACCGCGAACGGATATTTCAGATACTCAGGTTTAAAACAGAAATGCTAATTTTTAAAATTGATATAAAAATAGCAAACAAATTCCAAAAAATATAAAATGTTGGAGAATGCTTTTAAACATGATAATGAACATGTTATAAAAAGAATTTTTAGAATTGCACTTCCTAATTGTTAAAACTCATCATTTTATAAAATAGTCTAAAACATGAAAACTAAACAAACTTGGAATTTGACATTTTGACTAAATCATGTTTTGAAACTTTGTAAAATAATTTTATAGACTTAATAAAAAATATAAATTATAGTTGTTAAGTCTATAAATCAAAAACACAATATTTTCATAAGAATGTATATATTATGCAATCTTTCAAACAACAAACATTATTTCATTAAATTTAACTTGTTAAAGATGAAATCATGTATATACATATACAAACATGAAACAAAAATATATTTCCTAATTTTATTCACTTTTTTTATATTTAAAGTAGAAAAACATAGACCAAAACTTATATATATATATATATATATATATGACCAAAACTTGTATGTGTGTATGTGATTGAGCTTGAAGTATCTATACACAAGTAAAAACCTAAAAACTATGTTACCCAAGCTTAATAGATCTTTAATAAACTCTTCTTGGAAAACTTTATGGATGAAGCTTGAACTTGAATCTTTGACTTAAATTGCATTGCTTCAATTCACTATTTTTACCAACCTCCATTTGATATGATCATTATGGCACAATTCCATCCAACATCCGACACATTGTTTGCCTAGAATAAATAAGAAAACACAAACACTAGACAAATAATATTAGTTGTAAATTGTTTGTAAAACATCATCACAACAAAAAGGCCACCACTAACTTGAAAATTTTTTAAAGTACAATTTAGCTTTAGGCGTCAACAATACTTTAGCTTCCGTTGTTTTATATATGTTTTATTCTAGATTTAGCTTCAGGCGCCTACAAAAACTACTCTATGAGCCAGGACTAGTGAGTGTTGGCCTTCTTACTTTGATAATGTTTAACAAATAATTTACCGCTAATGTTGTTTGTCTAGTATTTGTGTTTTCTTATTTATTATAGACAAACAACGTAGTTGGAGGATGGATGGAATAGAGCTTCAACGATCATATCCAAAGGAGGTTGGCGGAATGTCGGGTTGAAGCCTTGCAATTCAAAGTTAAAGATCAAGTTCAAGCTTCATCCGCGAGATTACCAAATCAAGCATATTGAAGACCAATCAAGCTTGGATAATTTAGTTTAGGAGTTTATATTATGTGTGTTAGTACTTTAAGCTCAATCATATACACACATACACGTTTTTGGTTTTTGTATATATATAGTTATATATATACATACATGTTTTGGTTTGATAGTTTTCAATTTTTACTATGAAACAATTGAATATAATTAGAAAACATATTTTTGTTTCATACTTATATGCATATATATGATTTCATCAATATTAATTTTAGTTAGTTCAATGAAATCATGTTTTATTGTATTATATGTGTATTTTGATAAAATACTATATTCATTGTTTATAGACTTCATAACAATAGCTTACATTTTTCTTCAAGTCTATAAAATCATTTTATAAAGTTTCAAAAGTTGGTTTAGGTCAAAACATCAAACTCATGTGTTCACATTTTCATGTTTTGGATTATTTTGTAAAATAATGATATTTTTTATTTGGGAAGTCCTTTTTAGAAGCAAGTTATTGTAGCATATTTATTATCATATCTACAATCATTCCTCAAAGTTTTATATTTTTTTGGAATTTATTTGATATTTTTAAATAGGTTTTAAAATCAGAAAAACAGTTTTAAAAATTAGTTTTTAGAATGTATCAGTATGCAGGCGACTACACCAGTCGATCGCACCTATGTTCATTCGTCAGTGGGCAGTAGAGAGTTTGCCGGTCGACCGCCGTGGTCGACCGAGAGTTCGAAATTTCTATCGGTCGACCGCATCGGTCGACCGAAGAAGTCTCTGCTCGTTTTCTCAGCTTGGGATCTGGATCGCGGTCGACCGCGAATTTTTTCGGTCGACCGACGATTTGACCGTTGGTTCCCAACGGTTATTTTCTGAGCTAATTTTTCTGGGGCTTTTTGGACTTTTGCTTGAGGGTTTTTGCTAAGATTTTGAGTGGGTATAAATACCCTATTGTTGTTCTCTTTCAAGCCAATCCAAGAAATGTTTTAACAAAGTGTTAAACAAGTTTAAGAGGGTTTTACTGTTTGTTTTAAGTTTGGGTTTTTGTTTACAAAGGAGGAAGCTTCACTGCAGATTGAGAGATTCTTTCTCAATCTTCTTCATTATCTTCTTTGTCTTTTTAGAGAAGTTTTCTAACTCTTTTCTCTAGCAATTTTATTATTGATTTTCATATTCTTATTGCTAGTTTGCTATTTGAGTTAGATTTGATTCCACTCATTGTTTACACACACCCACATTAGCTTATTGCATTGTCATACATACTATAGTTGGGTTAGTGAGAGTTGTAACATTGAGTGTGAGCTTTCATTGTGTTCTCATCCATATTAGAGAACAGTCATTTGTTAATTTGTGCTTATTGTGAGGATCACTTTGTAATACACTTGTACACCGAGAGGAGTGTGTGGTGAGAGTCGGGGATCGTTCCAAGAGGAGTGGCATCGGTTGACGAACCTAGGGAGAGGTTGTAACCGAGCACTTGAGGGAGACACGGCTAGGTCCAACACTTGTAAGGGTGTAGAGTGTGATTGCAAGAGTGTTGATTGTAAAGTTTTCGGTTAGCTAGAAAACCGAGTGTGAGGAGTGGATGTTGATCGGTGATTGTTGAAAACCGACATAGTGTGGTTGTAAACATTATTCGGGTGAGCTTAGAAAACCCGGTTGTGATAGTGGATTTCTTCCCGAGAGTGGGGAACAGAGACGTAGTACGGAGAGTCCGAACTCCGTGATCATTTGAATGTGTTTGAGTGTGCTTTGGCGTTCATTCATATTTATGTTCATATCTTATATTGCCATTGTGAATTGCTCATTTCTATATCATCCACTATCTTATTTATATTGTTTATCCTTGTGTTAGTTTACATATCCTTACATATATCATATTGTATATCTCTTTGGTAGGATATATCATCTTGTGTTAGTTTATATATCCTTGCTCATAGATTACCTATATCTCCTTGTTAGGATATATCTTGTTGTTCATATTGCTTATCCTAGCTCATATATATTGTTGTATTTCATACTTGCTAGGATAACTTGTTAATTAATTTAATTGGCATTTAAATCGGATTAGATTAGCATAAGACCCTAATCGCCCCCCTCTAGGGTCTAACAATTGGTGTCAGAGCTTGGTGCTCTTTGATTTAAGGTCTAATCGCCTTGAGTTAAAGATCCAACTTATCTTTTTGTGCTAATCTTGTTTTGATTGCATTTGTATCTTGCTTGCATATTTTTACAAATTATGGATATGAATGATGCATCTTATTTAGGCTATGATTATAGTATTGCTCCTAAATTCAATGCTTTCCCCTATGCTCAATGGTGTTTTAGATTCAAATTATTTGTTCAATCTAAAAATATTGATTTATGGGAAGTCATTGATTGTGCTTATATTATGCTCACGTTGGAGAAATCCAAGTGGAGCAAACATGATAAAAAGATGTTTATTATGAACAAGCTTATGTTAGAATTTTTATTAAATGCATTTAATTCATTATTGTCTAACAAGCTTGATTCTTTTGATAGCGCTTATACATTGTGGAAATTCATAGAAGCGCATCAAGGGGACTTGGAGGCTATCCGACAAGCTTTGGAGGATCCGGCTTCAAGTTCATATGGAGCATCATGCACACGGCCACTAGGCGATAGCCCTAGTGAGGTTTGCGAGTTCGAAACCATTAATGATTTATCTAATGATGAACTTGCTTGTGCTAGTGAAAAATTATTGCATGCCTTTAACAAATTACAAAATAATTTTATTGATTTAAAAGCAAGCATGAAGATTTAAAATCCGATCATGAGAAGTTAGCTTCCAAATTTGATATCATTTCTCAAGGAAGTATTGCTCTTCAAGAAAACAATGATATGTTAAATTTGGAAAATAAAAATTTGAAATTAGATATTGCTAACTTGACTCATGACAAAAATAATGCCAACTTAGAAGTAGAGAACATACAAAATGATACTGCTTCCTTTATAAATGACTATTTATGTTCTACTTCTAAAAATGCATATGTGCCTAAAAATGAAGATTTGAATCTTATGAATAAAAGCATTTCATCTTTAGATTCAACTTTGAAAACATGCATTAATAATCATAAGCGGCTTATGTGTATGTGTGCCAAGTCTAAGTCATCATCTACTCATTATGCACACATATATAGCAAAATTTACAAATGCTCTATTTGCGGTTGAAAAGGTCATTTATCTAAGTTTTGTTATGATGCACACAAACATAAGAATTATAATGCTCCTTGTGCATCTCATGTAGCTTCTTCATCTTGTACACTTACACATTCACATGCTCATTCTCTCAAAGCTCATCATAAGCATGCTAGTGTGTTCAAGTGTGATATTTGTGGTCGTTTTGGTCATTTGGCCAAATATTATTTTGATTTGAAAAATAGGTCTTATTTGTCAAATGTTTCTAGTAAACCACATGTTTTTAAATGTGATGTTTGTGGTAGATATGACCACTTAGAAAAGTTTTATTTTGATAAGGTTTCACATTTGCAAAATAATTTTAAAAGACCATCCATGTTTGCAAATGTTTCTAATGTTTCCCATGCACGAGCTAATGGTCCACAAAAACAAATGGATCTCTTTCATTGCATAAATTGCAATCAGAATGGTCATTTGAGTAAATATTACTTTAACCATGTTAGTGCACCACATATGCCTAAGAGGGTTCATAACCCTAGGGCTTTGAGCTTAAATGATAGGGGTCATGTCCCTAAATCTTTTGGTACCAAGAGTTCTTGGGTACCAAAACAAATTTGATTTTTAAACCAAGAATTTTAATATTTTTATCTTTCTTTTTCTTGGTTTTGAAGATTATGCTTTGAAATCCTTTTATGAAAACAAATTTTCTTTGATCAAATTCTTTGGTTTTCATGATTATTAGTTTTGATTTTGATGAGAGGTTTGTGTTCATATAACCCTCCGGAGTTATTAGGTGTTTATTCCTAATCATTATTTACCGGGTGCTAAAAATGTTTACATGGGTTGATACTAGCTCAATAGCTAGATATAATTGCCTCTCTTGATTTTTCTTAAATCAATGATGATTTGGTTTTATGGATTTTATTTGATTTATGATTTCATTTGATTGATTTTTTTTCATTTGAAAACATTTTGCATGATTCTCATGCTCTATTTCTTTTGATTTCATAAATCTATTTTATACATGGTTTTTATATTAGTGTAATGAGACACTATCTCCATAATAACATACTCATATATGTGTTCTCATTATCTTTTTGTATGTGAGTGATATTTAGCATATTCATGTATGCTTGCTCACATGTTTTGCGTTAATCTTTATTACATATATTTTCTATATGGCATTTTGATAGGGGGAGCAATCCCTATATCTTTGTATGTGTTATACTCACTCATGCTTATTGATAGGGGGAGCAATCCCCATATATATATATTTTTTATACTCACCTACGCTTATTGATAGGGGGAGCTTTCGCTCTCTTAATTCTTTTGTCCCCTTTTTGATGTTGTCAAAGGGGGAGAAATATTGTGAGTATATTCTTTCTTGTTTATATGTATGTAAATTATAAATTATATATTCATTTCCTTCATGCATATATTTCTTTTTGTAAATTGTTTGTCATCATCAAAAATGGGGAGATTGTTAGCCTTCTTGTTTTGATGATGTTTAACAAACAATTTACCACTAATGTTGTTTGTCAAGTATTTGTGTTTTCTTATTTATTATAGACAAACAACGTAGTTGGAGGATGGATGGAATAGAGCTTCAACGATCATATCCAAAGGAGGTTGGCGGAATGTCGGGTTGAAGCCTTGCAATTCAAAGTTAAAGATCAAGTTCAAGCTTCATCCATGAGATTACCAAGTCAAGCATATTGAAGACCAATCAAGCATGGGTAATTTAGTTTAGGAGTTTATATTATGTGTGTTAGTACTTTAAGCTCAATCATATACACACATACACGTTTTTGGTTTTTGTATATATATAGTTATATATATACATACATGTTTTGGTTTGATAGTTTTTAAGTTTTACTATAAAACAATTGAATATAATTAGAAAACATATTTTTGTTTCATACTTATATGCATATATATGATTTCATCAATATTAATTTTAGTTAGTTCAATGAAATCATGTTTTAGTGCATTATATGTGTATTTTGATAAAATACTACATTCATTGTTTATAGACTTCATAATAATAGCTTACATCTTTCTTCAAGTCTATAAAATCATTTTGTAAAGTTTCAAAAGTTGGTTTAGGTCAAAACATCAAACTCATGTGTTCACATTTTCATGTTTTGGACTATTTTATAAAATAATGATATTTTTCATTTGGAAAGTCCTTTTTGGAAATCAGTTATTGTAGCATGTTTATTATCATGTCTACAATCATTCCCCAAAGTTTTATATTTTTTAGAATTTATTTGATATTTTTAAACAGGGTTTTAAAATCAAAAAACAGTTTTCAAAATCAGTTTTTAGAATGTATCAGTATGCAGGCGATCGCGCCGGTCGACCGCACCTATGTTCATTCGTCAGTGGGCAGCAGAGAGTTTGTTGGTCGACCGCCGCGGTCGACCGAGAGCTCGAAATTTCCATCGGTCGACCGCACCGGTCGACCGAAGAAGTCTCTGCTTATTTTCTCAGCTTGGGATCTAGAACGCGGTCGACCGTGAATTTTTTCGATCGACCGATGATATGACCGTTGGTTCCCAACGGCTATTTTCTGAGCTGATTTTTCTGGGGCTTTTTAGACTTTTGCTTGGGGGTTTTTGCTGAGATTTTGAGTGGGTGTAAATACCCTATTGCTGTTCTCTTTCAAGCCAATACAAGAAATGTTTTAACAGAGTGTTAAACAAGTTTAAGAGGCTTTTACTATTTGTTTTAAGTTTGGGATTTTGTTTACAAAGGAGGAAGCTTCACTGCAGATTGAGGGATTCTTTCTCAATCTTCTTCATCATCTTCTTTGTGATTTTAGAGAAGTTTTCTAACTCTTTTCTATAGCAATTTTATTATTGATTTTCATATTCTTATTGCTAGTTTGCTATTTGAGTTAGATTTGATTCCACTCATTGTTTACACACACCCACATTAGCTTATTGTATTGTCATACATAGTATAGTTGGGTTAGTGAGAGTTGTAATATTGAGTGTGAGCTTTCATTGTGTTCTCATCCATATTAGAGAACAATCATTTGTTAATTTGTGCTTATTGTGATGATCACTTGTAATACACTTATACACCGAGAGGAGTGTGTGGTGAGAGTCGGGGATCGTTCCAAGAGGAGTGGCGTCGGTTGACGAACCTAGGGAGAGGTTGTAACCGAGCACTTGAGGGAGACACGGCTAGGTCCAACACTTGTAAGGGTGTAGAGTGTGATTGCAAGAGTGTCGATTGTAAAGTTTTCGGTTAGCTAGAAAACCGAGTGTGAGGAGTGGACGTTGATCGGTGATCGTTAAAAACTGACATAGTGTGGTTGTAAACGTTATTCGGGTGAGCGTAGAAAACCCGGTTGTGATAGTGGATTTCTCCCCGGGAGTGGGTAGCAGAGACGTAGGACGGAATATCCGAACTCCGTGATCATTTGATTGTGTTTGAGTGTGCTTTGGCGTTCATTCATATTTATGTTCATATCTTATATCGCCATTGTGCATTGCTCATTTCTATATCATCCACTATCTTGTTTATATTGTTTACCCTTGTGTTAGTTTACATATCCTTGCATATATCATATTGTATATCTCTTTGGTAAGATATATCATCTTGTGTTAGTTTATATATCCTTGCTCATACATTGCCTATATCTCCTTGTTAGGATATATCTTGTTGTTCATATTGCTTATCCTAGCTCATATATAATGTTGTATTTCATACATGCTAGGATAACTTGTTAATTAATTTAATTGACATTTAAATCAGATTAGATTAGCATAAGACCCTAATCACCCCCCCTTTAGGGTCTAACAGTGAGCACAATTTTAAACTAGTATCTTTAGCAAAATAGTAAATATCAAATATTAATAATTAGTAAACTAATATCGAGTTCTTTTATGTACAAATTCAGGAGCATATATAGTTGTAAAAATGATATCTGACATGTTATAGGAGTGTACGATAGTAAATTCATCCATTAATTATAAGTTAATCATAAATCAATGTCATGAGTAAATACAACAAAACTAAATCAAAAGTTAATGTCTATCGACCTCATCACTTATGCCTAAGCAGGTCATTTCTTTTATGCCAAAGAGAACACTTTCCTTATTGGTATACCTAATACCTTATGGCAGGCTCAATCACTTCACTTCATAGTGGACTTTTTAGGTTTCTATATATACTATTAAAATATATTAGCAATCACTTATTTCAGTTATCACAAAAAACAAGTCACAGACAAATGCATGCAATTCATATAATATATCATAACTTGTTTCAACACTTCTTTCACAAATCACATTAAAAGAGCTCAAACCAGCGGGGTTTGCTGCCAGCAGGGTTTGCTAGCGGTACGGGGTTTGCCGATGACGGGGTGATCACCGGCAGCCAGGATGACCTACGAAAAGGACCTTGCCAGCATTTTTTTTACCTTCTGCAATGTATTAGCTTGATTTGTAATCTAACATTTTAATTAGTTTTCTCAAACATATACAACACCATGCTTTATAAGAATACACATTATTAAGCTTAGGGTTTATATCTCAGGGTTGTGATCCCAGCTTCTTCTCTTCTACTTTCTCTCCGTCTCTCTAGAGCACAAAATCTGTTCCCTTTCCCCCCCTAGATCAATAGGGATTTAATGAGGAGAGGGGTTTTTATTAATCTTCATTGAGAGAGGTGAGTGAATATTTGTCCCTTGCCACCATGATCCCCCAATGCATGATGCACACTTCTCTTAACAAAATGAAGGAGGACTGCTTCAGTACTCTAAAAATGGTTTTTCATCTATTTTTCAATTAAAAGGACAAAGTAGGTATTTTAGGCTTATCCTCGTTAATTCCCATCTTCGCAAATGTTTTTTTCCAGCTTCGATTACCCCATCCATGGTTTAATAAAAAGGATAGTTAATAAGTAGTTTGTTCAATTTTCCATATTAAAATTAAATCTCACCTGCGACCTAATAGGCCGTTCTCACACAACTCGAACCCACCATTTCTGAATTGTCATTCTTTACAATTTTAGATCTATTATGGAAATATGCATATATTAGATTGTGTTCGTGATTAGTTGTAACATGTATATTATGATAATCTACGTGGGTATGTTTGATGAATAATATTAAATGATAACAATAAATAATATACCGTAAGGAAAAGAATTTTATGTTGGCCTTCTTGTTTTGATGATGTTTAACAAACAATTTACCACTAATGTTGTTTGTCTAGTATTTGTGTTTTCTATAGACAAACAACGTTG
Organism: Asparagus kiusianus; assembly: GCA_022839385.1. NCBI lineage: Eukaryota > Viridiplantae > Streptophyta > Magnoliopsida > Asparagales > Asparagaceae > Asparagus > Asparagus kiusianus. The sequence goes on along the minus strand of BQKN01060568.1, from coordinate 17,906 downwards.
ATGGAGGATTGGATGGAATATGCGCTTCAACGAAGATATCCAAAGGAGGAGGAGGCATAGTGATGAAGCAATGTTATTTCAAGAACAACAAAGTCATATAGAAGCTTCATCCATATCAAGCTATATCAAGACTCAAGAATTGCATTCTATGTGAGGATACTAGCTAGTTTTTATTTTCTCTCTAGTGCTAGAATGTAGGCAAAGAGTTATCAATTACACTTGAAGCTATTGGGATATCACACACGTTTTCATACTTATGTTTTTAAGCGTTTTCCATAAAATACTATTTCTTACAAGTATGAAGACCTATTTGCAAAATTCCTTTTCTAAACAATTTGTTTTTAGTATTAAAAATATTTTACAAAGTTTGATAATTTTCAGAAGTCAAATGAATATTTTACAAATTGTTTCAATATGTCAAAAACAGTTTTTTAGAACGTATCAGAATGCGGTCGACTGCACCGGTCGACCGCACCTGTGTTCATATGTTTAGTGGGAAGCAGAGAGTTTGTCGGTTGACCGGTGCGGTCGACCAGGAGCTCGATTTTTTCCATCGGTCGACCGCACCGGTCGACTGATAAAGTCTCTGTTGGTTTTTCTCGTTTTCGACCTGGATCGCGGTCGACCTAATTTTCAGTCGGTCGACCATCGTATAATTCAAACGGTAATTTCTGTACCTATGTCAGCGCCGCTCAGTACAAATCTCAGCGACGTTTGCTTCCAGATTTTGGGGGATTAAGGGTATGGGTTTAAAACAGCTGTTTCTCCTATTTAAACTCTACCTCTTCTTCTTTCTCAAGTGTCCCAGCTTTTGCAAAAACCAGAGACGCTGTTTTTCACCGAGTTTTAATTTCAAACCTGTTTCTTCTGTGTTTTTGTGTGTTCACTTCCCAGCTTCAGTGTGTTCTTTCTCTTTGCCATAGGGACGTTGTAAAGAGAGAGTCTTACACCATTTCTACTGTCTTGAGAGTGTGATCTTGTGTAGATCAAACTGTGTGGGAGTGTGATCTTGTGTAGATCTATCTGTGTAGTGTGAGATCGTGAGGGGATCGCTGTGTCGACAAAGTTCTGCTTGTGTTCTCAGTTTCAGATCTGCATCGCGGTCGACCGCAAATTTCTTCGGTCGACCGTCGCTCAGTCTGACTCTTTCCAATGGCTATTTTTGTTACCGTTGGCTGGGGTTTTTTGGTCTTTTGTTTTGGGGTTTTAGTTGAGTTTTTGAGTGGGTATAAATACCCTATTGCTGCTCTCTTTCAAGCCATGAAAAAGAAGTTTTTAAACAAGGGTTTTAAAAAGAGTTTAAGCTTGTTTTAAGCTTGTTTAAGGGTTTGGTTTAAAGTTGTTTTAGCTTTCACAAGTGGAGGAGATTTTCTTCTTGTTTGGGCTCAAATCTCCATCTCTCCATCTTGATCTAGAGAAGTTTTTCTAAACTCAACTCTAGCTTTTACTTATAATTATTTGTTGATTATCATTTCTATTTAAAGCTAGTTTTATATTGAGTTTATATTTGATTTTTATCTCATTGTTACACACACCCACCTTGAGCTTATTGTATTTGCATACATAGTATATTAGGGTTGTGAGAGTTTGTAACATTGAGTTGTGCTTAATTGAGTTCTCATCTATTGTAGAGAACAAATTTATAGTTGTTACATTGTGAGTGTTGTAAGGTTTTCCGTGAGCTAGAAAACCGAGTGTGTTGTGAAGTTTTCGATGAACTAGAAAACCGATTGTGAGGAGTGACGTTGATCGGTGAGCGTTGAAAACCGACACTATGAGGTGTAAACGTTATTCGGGTGAGCGTAGAAAACCCGGTTGTGATAGTGGATTCTCTCTGGGAGTGGGGAGCGGAGACGTAGGACGGAAGGTCCGAACTCCGTGATCATATAGTGTGTTTGAGTGTACTTTGGCGTTCATTTATATTTATGTTCATATCTTATATCGCCATTGTCCATAGCTCATTATTTATATGATCCACTATTTAGTTCATATTGTTTACCCCTTGTGTTAGTTTACATATCCTTGCATATATCATATTGTATATCTCTTTGGTAGGATATATTATCTTGTGTTAGTTTATATATCCTTGCATATATATTTTTATCATATAGGATATATCTCTTTGTTGTTCATATTGCTTATCCTAGCTTACATATCTTGTTGTATTTCATACTTGCTAGGATAACTTATTAATTATTTTTAATTGGCATTTAAATCGGATTAGATTAGCATAAGACCCTAATCAGCCCCCCCTCTAGTGTCTAACAATTGGCATCAGAGCTTGGTGCTCTTTGATTTAAGGTCTAATCGCCTTGAGTTAAAGATCCAAGTTATATTTTTGTGCTAATCTTGTTTTGATTGTATTTGTATCTTGCTTGCATATTTTTTACAAATTATAGATATGAATGATGCATCTTGTTTAGGCTATGATTCTAGTGTTGCTCCTAGATTAGAAAATTTCCCCTATGCCCAATGGTGTGTTAAATTTAAGCTATTTGTTAGATCTAAACATTTTGATTTATGAGAAATTATAAATGATGCTTATATTGTGCCCATTTTGGAGAAATCTGAGTGGAATAAAAATGATCATCGTATGTTTACTATGAACAACATTTTGTTAGAATATTTGCTAGATGCTTTTAACTCATCTATGTCTAACAAGTTTGTTCATTTTTATAGTACTTACACCTTATGGATATTTATAGAAGCACATCAAGGAGATTTGGAGGCGATCCGACAAGCTTTGGAGGATCCCGCTTCAAGTTCATATGGAGCATCATGCACACGAGCACTAGGCGATAGCCCTAGTGAGGTTTGCGAGTTCGAAACCACTAATGACTTATCTAGTTATGAACTTGCTTGTGCTAGTGAAAAATTATTGCATGCCTTTAACAATTTGTAAAATGATTTTATTGATCTTAAAAGCAAGCATGTAGAACTTATATCCGATCATGAGAAGCTAGCTTCCAATTTTGATATCATTACTAAAGAAAATGTTGCTCTTAAATAAAATAATGATATGTTAAAATTGAAAAATGAGAAATTATCATCATCCATTTCTAGCTTATCTCATGCTAAGATTGATGCCATGTTAGAAGTAGAGAACATAAAAAATAACACTGCTTTTTTTATAAACAACTATTTATGTTCTACTTCTAAAAGTGCATATGTGCCTAAAAATAAAGATTTGAATCTTATGAAAAAATGCATTTCATCTTTAGATTCAACTTTGAAAACATGCATTAATAACCATAAGAAGCTTATGGACATGTGTGCCAAGACTAAGTCAAAATCATCCACTTATTATGCACACATGTATAGCAAAACTTATAAGTGTTCTATTTGCGGCCGTCAAGGTCATTTAGCTAAGTTTTGTTATGATGCACAAAAACATAAGAATATTGATCCTTCTTGTGCATCTCATATAGCTTCTTCATCACATACACATGCACATGCTTATCATGCACATCATAAACATGCTAATGTGTTTAAATATGATATTTGTGATCGTTTTAGTCATTTGGCCGAATATTGTTTTGATTTGAAAAAGAAATCTTCTTTGCCAAATGTTTCTAGTAAACCACATGCTTTTAAATGTGATGTTTGTGGTAGGTTTGGACATCTTGCTAAGTTTTGTTTTGATTTGTACAAAGCTTCTAAGTTACAATATGTTCCAAATAGACCATTGTTTAAAAATGTTTCTAATGTTTCCCGTGCACGAGCTAATGGTTCACAAAAACAAATGGATCTCTTTCATTGCACATATTACAATCGGATGGGTCATTTGAGCGACTATTGCTTTGACCGTGTTAGTGCACCAAATATGCCTAAGAGGGTTCATAACCCTAGGGCTTTGAGCTTAAATGATAGGGGTCATATCCCTAAATCTTTTGGTACCAAGAGTTCTTAGGTACCAAAACAAATTTAAATTTTAAACCAATATTTTTAGCGTTCTTATTTTTCCTTTTCTTGATTTTGAAAATTATATCTTAAAATCCTTTGGTTACGAAAACAAATTTTCTTTGATCAAATTCTTTTGTTTTCATGATTATTTTTTTTGTTTTGATGAGAGGACTACGTTTATATAACCCTCCGGAGTTATTGGGTGTTTATTCCCAATCATTGTTTACCGGATGCTAAAAACGTTTATATGGGTTGTTACTAGCTTAAAAGCTAGATATAGTTGCCTCTCTTGATTTTGAAAATCAATGATGGTTTGATTTTATGATTTAAATTTTGATTTATGATTTCATTTGGTTGATTCGTTTTTTATTTGAAAACTTTTTGCATGATTTTCATGTTCCTTTTCTTTTGATTTCATAAATCTATTTTTGATCTTTATGTTTATATTTTGAGACACATTATGTCAATGGTACATTCATGTGTGTTCTCATTCTCATGTAGTATGTGAGTGATATTTAGCATATTCATCTATGCTTGCTCACATATGTTTGCCATGATCTTCATTTCGTATATTCTATATGGCATTTTGATAGGAGGAGCAAACCCTATATATTTCTTGTTTTATACTCACCCATGCTTATTTGTAGGGGGAGCTTTCGCTCTATTAATTCCTTTGTCCCCTTTTTGATGTTGTCAAAGGGGAGAAATATTGTGAGTATATTCGTTCTTGTTTATATGCATGTGAATTATAAATGTATATTCATTTCCTTCATGCATATATTTCTTTTTGTAAATTGTTTGTCATCATCAAAAAGGGGTAGATTGTTGGCCTTCTTGTTTTGATGATGTTTAACAAATAATTTACCACTAATGTTGTTTGTCTAGTATTTGTGTTTTCTATAGACAAACAACGTTGATGGAGGATTGGATGGAATATGCGCTTCAACGAAGATATCCAAAGGAGGAGGAAGCATAGTGATGAAGCAATGTTATTTCAAGAACAACAAAGTCATATAGAAGCTTCATCCATATCAAGCTATATCAAGACTCAAGAATTACATTCTATGTGAGGATACTAGCTAGTTTTTATTTTCTCTCTAGTGCTATAATGTAGGGAAAGAGTTATCAATTACACTTGAAGCTATTGGGATATCACACACGTTTTCATACTTATGTTTTTAAGCGTTTTCCATAAAATACTATTTCTTATAAATATGAAGACCTATTTGCAAAATTCCTTTTCTAAACAATTTGTTTTTAGTATTAAAAATATTTTACAAAGTTTCACAATTTTCAGAAGTCAAATGAATATTTTACAAATTGTTTTAATATGTCAAAAATAGTTTTTTAGAACGTATCAGAATGCGGTCGACCGCACCAGTTGACCGCACCTGTGTTCATATGTTTAGTGGGAAGCAGAGAGTTTGTCGGTCGACCGGTGCGGTCGACCGAGAGCTTGATTTTTTCCATCGGTCGACCGTACCGGTCGACCGATAAAGTCTCTGTTGGTTTTTCTCGTTTTCGACCTGGATCGCGGTCGACCGAATTTTCAGTCGGTCGACCGCCGTATAATTCAAACGGTAATTTCTGTACCTCTATCAGCGCCGCTCGGTACAAATCTCAGCAACGTTTGCTTCCAGATTTTGGGGGATTAAGGGTATGGGTTTGAAACAGCTGTTTCTCCTATTTAAACTCTACCTCTTCTTCTTCCTCAAGTGTTCCAGCTTTTGCAAAAACCAGAGACGCTGTTTTTCCCTGAGTTTCAATTTCAAACCTGTTTCTTCTATGTTTTTGTGTGTTCACTTTCCAGCTTCAATGTGTTCTTTCTCTTTGCCATAGGGACGTTGTAAAGAGAGAGTCTTACACCATTTCTACTGTCTTGAGAGTGTGATCTTGTGTAGATCAAACTGTGTGGGAGTGTGATCTTGTGTAGATCTATCTGTGTTGTGTGAGATCATGAGGGGATCGCTGTGTCGACGAAGTTCTGCTTGTGTTCTCAGTTTCAGATCTGCATCGCGGTCGACCGCAAATTTCTTCGGTCGACCGCCGCTCAGTCTGACTCTTTCCAATGGCTATTTTTGTTACCGTTGGCTGGGGTTTTTTGGTCTTTTGTTTGGGGTTCTAGCTGAGTTTTTGAGTGGGTATAAATACCTATTGCTGCTCTCTTTCAAGCCATGAAAAAGAAGTTTTTAAACAAGGGTTTTAAAAAGTGTTTAAGCTTGTTTTAAGCTTGTTTAAGGGTTTGGTTTAAAGCTGTTTTAGCTTTCACAAGTGGAGGAGATTATCTTCTTGTTTGGGCTCAAATCTCCATCTCTCCATCTTGATCGAGAGAAGTTTTTCTAAACTCAACTCTAGCTTTTACTTATAATTATTTGTTGATTATCATTTCTATTTAAAGCTAGTTGTATATTGAGTTTAGATTTGATTTTTATCTCATTGTTACACACACCCACCTTGAGCTTATTGTATTTGCATACATAGTATATTAGGGTTGTGAGAGTTTGTAACATTGAGTTGTGCTTAATTGAGTTCTCATCTATTGTAGAGAATAAATTTATATTTGTTACATTATTAGTGTTGTAAGGTTTTCGGTGAGCTAGAAAACCGAGTGTTTTGTGAAGTTTTCGGTGAACTAGAAAACCGATTGTGAGGAGTGACGTTGATCGGTGAGCATTGAAAATCGACACTGTGAGGTGTGAACGTTATTCGGGTGAGCGTAGAAAACCCGGTTGTGATAGTGGATTCTCTCCGGGAGTGGGGAGCGGAGACGTAGGACGGATGGTCCGAACTCCGTAATCATATAGTGTGTTTGAGTGTACTTTGGCGTTCATTTATATTTATGTTCATATCTTATATCGCCATTGTCCATAGCTCATTATTTATATGATCCACTATTTAGTTCATATTGTTTACCCCTTGTGTTAGTTTGCATATCCTTGCATATATCATATTGTATATCTCTTTGGTAGGATATATTATCTTGTGTTAGTTTATATATCCTTGCATATATATTTTTATCATATAGGATATATCTCTTTGTTGTTCATATTGCTTATCCTAGCTTACATATCTTGTTGTATTTCATACTTGCTAGGATAACTTATTAATTAATTTTAATTGGTATTTAAATCGGATTAGATTAGCATAAGACCCTAATCACCCCCCCTCTAGGGTCTAACATTTTATTTTGACAGAGAATTAGTTTTAGAATAATTATTATAAATTAAAAGAATTTATTTTGATAATAGAATCATTTTAGAATAATTATAATAATTTAGAATAATTTATTTTGGAAAAGAATCATTTTAGAATAATTATAAATAATTTACGAAAAATTTATTTTGAAAAAGGAATTATTTTTGATCAGGTTACTTCTACTGTACACACACACCCTACTGTTCATAGTTATTGTTCATGTTTTACAATCTTTATTTTGATATATTTGACATGTCATGATATCGTTGCACATGATTGGTTGTATTTATTTACCATTTCCTTGTTGTGATTTAGAACCATTAGTAGTTCCTGATTTAGTGGCTTTGCGTGTCATGGACAAGACTTAGGGACATGTGTGTGTACGTTAACTAAACTTAGGAGGAAGAGACGTGCCTCGCGATCATGCTTAACGTCCAAAAGAAAGTAGCTAGCCCAGGATTAAAAGTTACCCACAAACTTTCACTGACTGATAGATATTCTTTTAATAATGCTCAACGTCCAAAAGAAAGTAGCAAGCCCAGGATTAAAAGTTAAAATAAATAAATAAATTAATTAATAATAAATTTAGATCTACTTAATGAAAATGTTCCCAATCGAAGTATTTCTTTCTAGATTCATTAAGCAATCAGTATGAGTAGCAGAAAGTATGGGTTTAAGATAACACACAACGGAACTTTTTTTTATGCTTCATGGTCACTCCTGTCAGCACCAGTTGATACCTTAATTTTTAAATTCTCCCCATCTGAAATAGGTATCTGTTCAGTTGCTACAAGGGAAAATAAGTGAAAAATAAATATTCAATTTCAAAATAATTGATCTTCAATAGTATCAATTAGATTCTCAGAAAGCACTGTCTAAGAGAATAAGAGGAGTTGGAGCTCTAAATGATACCCATTACCCAACAATTCAATCTACGTGTTGAGTAAATCAACAAATGACAATAGTACTTGGAGTAAAATCCTTATAGGTTTGGGTCAAGTTTGTATATAAATCAGTTACTTTTTGGCTTTTAATTGTAACCCTGTAGGCGTATAAAACTGCTTATAGGTCCCTTAACACAGCTCGACACGGTGATTCAACAAACCAACGAACCATCGGGCGATGTATCCAAGCATGTTCGTTAGACCACAACACCGAAGCCAAGTGAGACACGACGAAGCGGATTAACGAGGCGACGAGGTTAACGAATCGCACGCAAACAACGGAATACATCCAATCGCGTGCCCAATCAAGCTGACAGGTCGATGAATCAACGAGTCATCCAACCTAGAGTCCATCACATCAATCAAGATCGGGACCGGACTCAAACTCAAACACCAAGGCGGATTTACTGCCAAATCAAGATCCGGAATGCCAAATCAGAGTTCGGATAAACCGCAAAACCGGAAAACGACGAAACGGCGAAACACCAAGCACCCGGAGGGCTCGGCCAAAACCGAGCCACCTCTAGGTGGCTCGGTGGCCGAGCCACCTTTTGGTGGCTCGGCCGAGCCCAGATCTGAGCCCAGATCTGGGCCCAGATCCGCTTTTAAATGCCTATAAATAGGCTTGAGGGCTCATTGTTTTGGAGGTTGGATTTTTTTGGAGGCGAAGCTCTGCTGGATTGAGATCTAAACCTCGGAGTTTTGAAGCTTTAAAGACTTGGACTTTTTAGATCTGGTTCTTGGCAATCATCCACACCAAACAAGGCAGGAGTTCGAGAGAGATCAGATCTGAGATCTACACGGTTACCCTCCGGATCAAGACTTGGTTTTTGATCCCGAGAAGAGTATCGATTTCGCTTGGTCGATTTCGATTACTTGAGGCGATTATTTCCTTGGTGAAATAATCCCCTCGGCTGTTATTTCCTTCGTGAAATAACACCCATCATACCGTGTAGATCCGACCGGATCAAGATCGCACGGTGGTCCATGGATTAACCCCGGCGTAGGCGAAGAACCCACACAAGCAAGAGACCGCAAAACAGGATCTTGCGATTTGTTCCACAAAAAAGGAAAGTTGTAATCTTTTTATTTTTCTTTGATTTTGTTGTAACCGGATCTTATAAAAAGACCGGATCTTTTGTAACTGATAAACAGTTGCTTAAGGAGACAATGACTTTAATGAAAACAATAATTTTTCCCGCGAACAATCTGGCGACCACAGTGGGAGCCACCGATCTCGCTGCCGAGATCGTTGCGTCGCAGCCGCGGATCTCAATCCCGATCGAGGAGGAGGTCGAGTATGAATTCGACCAACAAAAGTTCGAGGAGTATCTATCATCCTCGTCCGGATCTACCTCCCCCCGCAAGTCCAAGAAGTTCTCCTCCAGGAGAAAAGTCCGTTGGTATGAAGAAGTGGAGAATACCAACAAAGATCTTACCCCGATTGATGCCGAAGTTGCATCGGGTGAAGTTCCACGATAGGTTATACCTGAGAAGTCGTGCCAACACACGATAGGTTGCTCCGACCTTCAAGTCGACGAGTTGTACTATCGTGTTGGGGGTACGAGTAAAATCAGGAAAAGCAGTCCTCGAAAACTAGAAACTCAGTGCCCCTGTTCCAAACTTATTCGAGCAGTATTGTCTGAGTACAACTGCATCAAGACATTCCCCGAAAGAACGTCGGTTTTAGAAAGGCTCAGTACCAAAACACCAAAACCAAGGCCTAGGCGTTTCCGACGAAGAAGAACAGTAGTCGAAGATGGAGAATTTCCGAGGGTCACCACTAATATGACCAGCAAAGGAAAATCGACACAGGATAATCCTGAGTCGATTCCGGAAGTACCCCGGCGTGTAACTCGTCTGCAGTCCGGAGCCATCATACGAGCAACTTATGGTAGGGTTCGGACAAGATTACCTTCAGAAGATGAAGAATCGGATGCCTGCTCTGCGGTCGCATCAGATAATACAGTATCCAGCGAGGGACAACCCCGCGAATCACTTATGATAAGTACGGAACAAGTGGCCAAGATGCTCGAAGAAGCCATGGCCAAACAATAGGAGAGCTTCAGGTTCGAAATGCAGATGACCATGCAGAATATGAGAGAAATGCATGACCAACAAATCCAAGCACTGACAAACTATCAAGGCGAACCAAGTCGTCACAACCAGGCTAATCAGGAAGATGAGGACGCACATGCGAATGAAGCTCATAATACTAATAATCCTCCCGTCAATGCAGGGGGTGGTAACGAGAATGTTAACGAAAATACAGGTGAAAGTTTGAAGATTAAAAACCTCGAGAGCAAAATCAATACGTTGATTTCCGCTCAAGAGACGAAGAAGACGGGCATTCCTTGTCCATACCCAAGAGAATGGGAATCAATCCCGTATCCGGCGAAGTTCAATCTAATTAACTTCATGCCGTTTGATGGGAAGGGTTCACCCACTCAGCATTTGATTTACTTCAAATCACACCTAGGGGTTATCTCTGGTAACGAGCCTCTGATGGTACGGTCTTTCGTTGGCACTCTCCGTGGAGCCGCCTTCGATTGGTATCGCCGCCTCAAGCCAGGAAGCGTGAATAGATGGGACGACATGTAGACTAAATTCCTCACCAACTTCTTCAATGATGACACCGAGATATCCATCGGGTCGTTGCTCGACGAGAAACAGAAAGACGGGGAATTAGTTGATACCTTCATTAAAAGGTTCCGGAACAAGGCGATGAACTGTCGGGACCCGATCACGGAGGAGTTCATTCTCCAGACCTGCCACAACAACCTCGCATTGGACGTGTTGGAAGCAATGGGGACAGCACCATCCAAAACATGGAAGGATTTGAAGGTTCGAGGAGAGCAAGTCGAGCGTTTCCTCAGAAGGAAGAAGGAGGAGAGAGGCCAACAGGCGACGAATGCTCCAGCACAGAATTTCGTCCCACGGGAGAAAGGTAAGGCACATGCTAATGCAGTTGATGCTAATCAAACTTTCCAATTGCAACCTCAGCAACAGCCGCAGCAACAAGCACCACAACAGTCGCAGTCGCAATGGCGACAACGGCCTCAGAAGCAGAAATCTTCGGAGCCAAGATTTCCTAAAGTGTACTCCTTCAAAGATGACGAAGTTCCCGTCATCTTTAAGTACCTGTTGGAGAATAACAAAATCCAGCTGCCGGCGATCGTGGATCAAAAAGGGGCCAGCAAAGTGACGGATCCGAAGTATTACGCATACCATAGAGCGGTCCATCACGCTACAAGGTCATGCTACCATCTCAAGGATAAGATCCAGGCGTTAATTGATTTAGGCATCATAACCCCGAAGCCGCCCAAGAATGTAGGAGCAAATGCAGTATCAATTAGCTTTGGATCAATACCCACAGCATGGTTTGAACCAAAACGCATCACCAAAGTAGGAATGAAGATAATAAACGACGACCCATACGGACAGCGCCAAAAAGGACTTGTGCCACACATAGCCCCAAACGGCGAAATCCTCTGGGTCCATCCTGATCTTATTGAAGACGAGCAGTGGGCGACTTCCTCGACCAGAAAGGGTAAAGGCAAGTCCTGTAACGCTACTTCCGCGATCTTCGAAGAGGATGGTGATGAAGCTCCTACCTTCCCGCTCTCCGAAGAAGAACAAGAAGCTTTTGCCACTAGAAGCGGAAATCAGAATCACTTTAACTATCCATCACCTAGTGATCAGGTAGCTGAGCTGGGGGTGACTAAACGGGGACCAGCCAAAACTCTCACGGAACTGGGGGTGATTATGACTCCTAGACCGGTTGAAGACGCTCGACGACAGCCGGTTGATAAACAGAAAGAAAAGAAGTCCCAGGAGGTTCAGAATCCGAAGCAGTCTCCTTTCAATCGTCCGATTGGAAGAGATAAACCGGAGAGCTCGAACACTCCGTGCATCTTCGATATTATGGCTCAACTAGCTAACATTCCAGCGCGGATTGTTCGCGGGAAAATTTGTTGCTTTCTTCATTGTTGATATCATTGTACACTTTAATAATCATTTATCAAATTACAAAGATCCGGTCTTTTTATAAGAGCCGGTTATAATGAAAATCAAAATACAAATAAAGAAAAATTACAACTTGTTTCCTTCTTTGTCGAACGAATCGCGAGCTCCTGTTATGCGGTCACTCGCTTTGGTGGGTTCTTTGCCTGCGCCGGGGTTGTTTGCCGTGGACCACCGCGAGATCTAGATCCGGTCGGATCTACGCAGTATAACGGGTATTATCCCACCAAGGAGATAATAGCCGGGAGGGATTGTTTCACCAAGGAAACAACCGCTCGAATCTCGGGATCTAAGAACCAAGCTTAAATCCGGAGTGTACCTACGTAGATCTGAGGATTTGAGATCCGGTTCTCTCGAACACTTGTCTTATTTGGCGTTGATGATCGCCGAGCACCAGATCTGAATGAGGGAGTCCCCGAAGTCCTAAAGTTTGAGTCTTTTTAGATCTGAATCTCCAATCCAGCAGGGCTTCGCCTCCTCCAAAATCCAACCCTTGAAAATGAAGAACCCCCTCCTCTATTTATAGCCTCTCTTCACTGTGCCCGTGTGCACGTGAGGGGGGGAAGGGGAAACCACCGGCCACCTTGGGGTGGCTCGGCTCATGCCGAGCCACCCCAGGGTGGCTCGGCCACCGAGCCACCCTAGGGTGGCTCGGCTTGGGCCGAGCCACCTTAGGTTGGCTCGGTTCCGGCCAAGCTCCCCCGGGTGTGTTGGGTTCCGTCGTTCGGTTGTTTTCCGGTGTTTCCGGTTCTCCGTTGTTCGGACTTGATTCGGTTTGTGTGGTTGACTTGTTCTGGAATCGATTTGTTGACTTGATTCCCAATTTGGCAGTAATTCCACTTCTGAGTATGAGTCCGAAACTGATCTTGATTCGATCGCGATTCATCCGAGTCCGTTCTTGGTTGGACGACTCGTTGACTCCCCGAACCGTTGGTTTGATTCCGCATGCGAACGTATTCCGTTGTTTGCATGTCTCGTCGCCTCGTTAGTCCGCTTCGTCGCATATCGCTTGGCTTCGGCGTTGTGGGCTAACAGCTTTGTTTGGGTACGTCGCCCGATGATCCGTTTGTTGAATTGGCATCGTCGAGCTGTGATAAGGGACCTATAGGCAATTTTATACGCCTACAAATACCCCCTCCAAAGTATTTCAGCCTCGTTCTTTTATAGAAGAGTCTGGAATACTTTGGATGTGATTGTCCCAACCTTCAGTCGGTGTAACGGGACTTTGGAATGGCTTCTGTTCTTGATTCCTTCAGCCCTCCAGGTTGTTCGGTGCTTTGTCGAACTTCTGTAAGGATTCCGGTGCTGCATTTATTGTCTGACCGTCTGTTGGAACTTTGAACTTGAAACCGATTCTTGATTTCTTGACTTTTTAGCTCGAGTTGGTTGATTCAACATAGAACTGATCATCGATTGACTGCGTTGAATCTTTGTTTACAACGTGTTGTCTGGCGTTCGAGCTTCATTGCGACGCGTTGTCCGGCGTCAGGCTTCATTGCGACGTATTGTTCGACGTCTGACACAGTTTATACTCGTACGTCTGCTGGAGTATACACAGTTTAAGCTCTTAAGGTATTGGAGCGTGGCGGATACTCGAGTCACGAGACCAATCCATAGAATTGATGCGTCAATGACTCGTACTTATAGAATTTTTGGCAAATTCTCAGCCATCAACGGATTTGATAAGCCTTTACCGACTACCGTTTGAGTCGGGCTAGCATGCGGATTGTTTAAATCCGTTCCGCATGTGACGTTAAGCTAAAAGAGTTAACCCTTTTAGTGCTACGATATTGAATACGTAGACTTCGTCTTTCTCCTGTGAAAAGACTAAACAGCAACGTGTATGAGACGTTGACTTAGGATTTTTGGCAAATCCTCAGCCTTCAACGGATTTGACGTGCTCTTACCGATTACCGTTTGAATCGGGCTTACATGCGGATTGTTTAAATCCGTTCCGCATGTGACGTTGTGCTAGAGGAATGAACTCCTTTAGACTTTGTGCTATGATGTTGAATACATAGACTTTACCACTTTTACGGGAATAGGTTACCCGGCGACGTGTGTTAGGCGTTGACTTTAGGATTTTTGGCTAACCCCCAGCCTTCAACGGATTTGATTAGCCTTTACCAACTACCGTTTGAGTCGGGCTAGCATGCGGATTGTTTTAGTCCGTTCCGCATGTGACGTTGTGCTAAAGGAATGAACTCCCTTAGACTTTGTGCTACAACTTCGAATATGTAGACTTCGCCATTGTTGTGGGAATAGGCTACCCAGCAACGTGTATTAGACGTTGGCTTATCCCTACTTAGGCTTCGGGATAAAATTCCCCAGGTTTAGACCCTGGTATCTTTTTCAATCGGTGAAAGACTAAACCGGCGACACGTGTTAGGCGTCGGCATATCCTTTCTTAGGATTCAGGATGAAATTCCCCATGCGTGTGAGACATGGATTTCGGTGTTATTAATAACAACCTGCCACAATGTTGAATATGTGGACGAGTGTTCTTTTCAACGGCTAAGAGCTAACCGGCGGCGCGCGTTAGGCGTCGGCATATCCTTTCTTAGGATTCAGGATGAAATTCCCCATGCGTATGAGACATGGATTTCGGTGTTATTAATAACAACCTGCCACAATGTTGAATATGTGGACGAGTGTTCTTTTTAACGGTTAAGAACTAATCGGCCGCGCGTGTAAGGCACGGACTTATCCTTGCTTAGGTTTCAGGATAAAATACCCCAGAATCGAACTCTGGTGTCTTTTTCAATCGGAAAAAGACTAAACCGGCAGCGCGTGTTAGGCGCAGACTTATCCCTGCTTAGGATTCGGGATAAACTTCCTAGGATGAATCCAAGATTGATAAACTCTTGGAAAAGGTTGGTGTGGGGAAGGAAGAATTTTATATTCTATTCCCCGGGCAAGGAAGGAAGAATTTTATATTCTATTCCTTGATTCTGGAAAGGAAGAATTTTATATTCTATTCCCAGTACAAGAAAGAAACTAGGAGTAGGATCTCCACTCCGAGAATCCGGAAGATCTAAATAAGTTTACCTTTTATAGGATCGGTTATCTAGATGAGTTTTTCATTCATCGAAATGAAATTTCAACCTTGGTTATAACCATGACGAGGTTTAACCAAAGAGAAAAGAAGGGAGCTCTTTCGTTTATCGAAAGGAGACTCTGAATTGAAAGTGGGCCTCTTGTTCGTGGAAAGAATCAAGAGGGGAATTTGTTGGTGGTTTGGACCAGGAAGACAACTTTTGGTAGACTCACTGTCAATTGAAATTGATCAGTGAGGGATCTTGGTGGTCCCACCGTCAATTGATTCGATCGGTGGGGGATTCTGTGGTGGAGACTATGAGTCGTCAAACACCAATGAGAGTTTTGTGAGGGAAAATTGATCCAATGAAGTGATCGGATTTCATCTCAGCAAAAGAGTGTTCGGAAATTAGGAGCTTAGTGTTTATCACTTTATTCATCATGACCGGGTTATCCCTAAGAATATTACATTTAACATTCTTCCGGAAACTTCCCATTACATGAATCATCCACCCCCAGCTTTCTTTGCAAAACTGGGTTTATTGTTGCATTAACCGCATGATCGGGTTATCCTTAAGAATACCACGCATGGAACTCTCCAGGAACTTCCCGTGGAAGAAAGGAAATAGTTTAGACTCTTATACCTATTGGAGTATCAGGGAGCAGTTTAACCTCTTATACCGGTCGGAGGATTGAGAAGCAGTTTATACTCATATACTCTTCGGAGTGTCAGGGAGCAGTTTATACTCTTATACCGGTCGGAGTTGCAGGAAGCAGTTTATACTCTTATACCGGTTGGAGTTGTGCCGTTTTTTTTTTAACTGGCTCACTCTAGCGTTATGACGCCGGCTTCAACCAAGGTTTGGATGCTATTCTTGAGTGTAAAGCACGCCTTGGTTGGGTGAAGGATCCTCCGGTGGTATGCGCAGTACTTCGGATCCGCAATATCGTCAGCTTCCTCCTGAATCATGATCGGTGGGAGCTTGATCTTGTTATTGTCAAGGAGAGATTTGAAGATGGCTGGAACATCTTCGTCCTTGAAGGAGTACTCTTTTTGAGGCCTCTGATCCGAAGTCTTTTGCTGCCTCCGGGACTGCTGTTGCGATGTTTGATTAGCATCGACAGTCATTGCGGGTGTCTTTCCTTTACCACGGGAGGCGTAGTTCGAGTTCGGAGGATTTGTCGTCGATTGACTCCTCTCGGCTGTCTTCCTTCGGAGGAAGCGTTCGGCTTGCTCACCTCGGACCTTCAAGTCTTTCCAAGTGTTGGACGTTGCTGTCCCTATTGCTTCCAACACGTCCAATGCGAGGTTGTTGTGCAAGTCTGGAGAATGAACTCTTCAGTGATTGGATCTCGGCAATTCAACGCTTTCAAACGGAACCTCTTGACGAAGGTTTCGACCGGTTCCCCGTCCTTTTGTTTCTCGTCGAGCAACATTCCGATGGATATCTCGGTGTCGTCGTCGAAGAAGTTAGCGAGGAATTTTGTCTCCATGTCGTCCCAGCTATGCACGCTACCTGGCTTGAGGCGGCGGTACCAATCGAAGGCGGCTCCACGAAGAGTGCCAACGAATGACCGCACCATTAGAGGCTCATTGCCGGAGATAACACCCAGGTGCGATTTGAAATAAATCAAATGCTGAGTGGGGGAACCTTTCCCATCGAACGGCGTGAAGTTGATTAGACTAAACTTCGCCGGATAGGGGATTGACTCCCACTCCCTTGGGTATGGACAAGGAATGCCCGTTTTCTTCACTTCTTGAGCGGACATCAAGGTATTGATTTTGCTCTCGAGGCTTTTAATCTTCAAGTTTTCACTTGCATCTTCGTTGGCATCCTCATTACCACCCCCTGCATTGATAGGGGAATTATTGGCATTGCGAGCTTCATCCGTATCCGTGTGCTCCTCTTCCTGAACGATCTGGTTACTGCGGCTTGGTTCATCTTGTTGGTTCCTCAATGCCTGGATTTGTTGGTCATGCATCTCTTTCATAGTCTGCATGGCCATCTGCATCTCGAGCCTGAAACTCTCCTGTTGTTTGGCCATAGCTTCTTCAAGCATCATGGCCACTTGTTCCGTGCTTATCATGAATGACTCACGGGGTTCTCCTTCGCTGGATACAGTGTTGTCAGATGCAACCGCAGAGCAAGCATCCAACTCTTCATCTTCTGAAGGTAATCTTGTCCGAACCCTGCCATATGTCCTTCGTGAGATGGCTCCGGACTGCAAACGGGTTAGACGCTGGGATGCATTCAGAATCGACTCGAGATCATCCCGTGCCAATGTCCCCTTGTTGGTCATATTAGCGGTGACTCTTGAATGTTCACCGTCTTTAACCACCGTTCTCCTTTGTCGGAAACGCCTAGGCCTTGGCTTTGGCGTCTCAGTGCTGAGCCTTTCGAACACCGAAACCCTTTCGGGGACCTGTAGGCATCGAAAATTGCCGATAGGTCCCCGAACATAGCTCGGTGTCAACGAGCAGCGATCGAACGTCACCACCCGACTCACAAGAATTCAAATGACACCGGTGAGCGACTGAAGCAAACCGACGGATTACGTGAACCGACAGAATGTCAGAATCGCAAGGATACGGGTTGACCGAAAACCCCGCTATCACCGCAATCGGACCAACGCCCGCTGTGCCTCGATCACCCCACAGATAATCCAACCATCGGGGCCTACAGAGCTCGCCGTCACGATTCCAACGCATCCGAAATCACTCAAATCCGAGTTCGGACGAAAAGTCAACGGCGAGTCAACGGCGGGACAACGGCACAGCCCCGGGCTGAACCGGGGACACACGAA
>BQKN01060567.1:38863-56632 GCA_022839385.1 Asparagus kiusianus | reverse complement strand
ATATATACATATTATAAACCCCTCTCCTCTCCCTTCTTTGTGTTTTCACTTCCGCCGCCACTAACACCTTTCCCTTCTCTTAACCGTGAGCACAACCCCAACCACGACCGACCTCGCCGCCGCGCCGCTCGCCGTGACCTCACCGCCACATCGTTCCCCACCTCCATCTCACCCGCCAGACTGCCGTCCTCCTCCGACTAGCTAACCAACACGCCACAGCATTCTCCACCTACAGTTTCGACCACACGCCGAGATCCCCGCTGCCCTGTTGACCGCCACTGCTAGTCAACCTTGTCAGCCACCCACACCCTCAGCCGTCAAACGCCTCCCCTTCTTCATCCCCACCCCGCAAACATGCGCCCTCCTCCTCTCCGCGGTCAGCTCGACCACCACGCCACCAAGCTCCGTCGAGCTTAACCTCCTCCCCTAACTTGCTAGCTCCGCCCTCCTCCTCTCCGCGGTCAGCTCGACCACCACGCCACCAAGCTCCGTCGAGCTTAACCTCCTCCCCCAACTTGCTAGCTCCGGCCACCCCGCCCTCTTCTTCTTCTTCGACCGCCCAAATCCGCCCCTATGTTGCCCCATCACGCCCAACACCTCCACCTTGCCGTCTTTACCCCTTTAGCCCCGACCGACGCCAACAGAGCCTGTAGCCAAGCCGCAGATCCAACAACGTCAGTCCCCGATATCCCGAGCTCACTGCCTTCCTTCACAGATCCACCCGTCACCCTCGTTCGCACGAGCCTACCTCCAGCAACCTCGCGACGACGCTGATAGCCTCAAACCGCCACAGTTGATTCGTTCGACAATATCCCAAGGTAAGATCCCGCTTCCCTTGACTTGTATTTCTATTATTTATATTTGTTATAAATTGATCGCATAGAATAGACCATAATATGTTATAACCTGCGTGTGATTGTTGACAAACGATACTATATGATATTGATTACTGTTGTAGTGATATTCATGAAGATGAGTATGATAGATATTTTGAGCGGTATGTGATGAAATGATATTTTGATAATTAGATTTTGATTAATTATGGTATGTTTTTGAAAGAAAGAATATTATTAAGGATTATTTTGAATCATTATAGTAATAAATAAGTTAAAAGAGTTATTTTGGAAAAAGGATTATTTTGAATTATTAAGAAATAAAATTTTAAGGATTTTGTTTTAAAAAAAGATTATTTTCAAAATTAATAAATTTATGATCATGACGATTGGAAATTGCAACATTCCATGTGTAATTATTTGATAGTTGTAGTTCCATCTTGCACTGTTATTAGTAGTTATTAACGTTTCCTGTTCATGATTCATGACACTGTTACATAGTATTCATTGCATTTATCATCCCTTGTTATAATTAAGAATCGTTAGGAGTTTATGACTACAGTGACTTGTGTAACATGAGTAAGACCTAGAGGCATATGTGTTGTTGACTTAAAAAAACAAGAAAAGTTAGGATGGGAAAGTCCATGTTCATGTGATCGGATAAGGCTGTTGATATATCTTCCAGGCTCGCACTAGTGGATCGGTGTCACCACTGGGGTTGGTTTGTTGGGTCAAAGTAGATCAGTGTTGCTACTTTAGTCCGTGTGTTTGATATTCATCCGAGTTTAGCTTGAGTCCGGACCAGGCTAAAAACGGATTGCATGTAGTCCTCTGACCGAGTTTGTGTAGCAGTATTGGATACACGTAGAGGATTTGTGAACAGTCAGTTATCCGGTAATATGATTGTTTACTCTGTGTGAGATGTGAACCAGTGACCTATTATAGGATGGCTAGTTTACATGACCTTGTTATTTGAATGATCCATGATTTGTGAGATGTAGGTCAGTTGTATTTTCTTTTCATACATAGATCGGGGTTAATATTTAATTATCTAGAATTTGAGACATATGGTATATACATGAGGGTTTCCTTGTTTGGATTATTTCGCTCGACGTACTACGTCTCTTGTTGTAGATTTTTAATTATTAATTTCATCTAGTTGTATGAACTTGTTACTTGGATGATTTCTGATCGCTAGTTGTATGATCGACTTGTTACTTGATTGATTTTGTTGGATTTCCAGTTGCACGTTTCTTTATCATTTCTGTTGTTGTATCATTTCTCGCATTGGGTTTTTCGTTCGTTCTTTTTTTTGTGGGATCTTGTCGTATGCCATGCACGCTGACGTACACCTGTTTTCTCTGGTGTACGTCAGACTTAGAAGAAGAACAGGTCCAGCTTTGAGATGTGCCAGGAGCCAGAGGATCCTCAGCAGGAGTGCCTTGCAGACAAAGTTGATGATTAGGCCGAATATTAGTTATTCTTTTAGTTGATGGTCTTAGTTTATTTTTGTAGTATTTTCCTTACTTTTTCCGATAAATGATGTATCTCATATTTTTCCAGTATTTAGTTGTTTAGTTTTGTATAGGGGCATGTTTGACCCGAATATTATATCTTGGATGATATTTTAGTTGTGATACGTATCATTTTGTTTTGAGTTTGTTCATTATATTCTTGCTATCTGTGATCAGCGAGTTGTGCCTTTGTATTGTATTTATTTCTTAACGCTTAGCGTATTAGGTTGAGGAGTAATATTTATTTTTATTTATTCTCCTTAATCTAATACGTCGCGGACTTGTTCCGATTCCCGGGTATTTTGGGAAGCTAGGCGTGACAAACCCGGTATTCATCTTTGAGAAGGTCGGGATGTACCTACCTTATTTCTCCTCTTGTTTTAGTGAGAGGGACCATGCCTAGGCTTTGTTTGTTCTGTTGGTCATAATTGACCACTTCCATCCTCGTTGTGGGAATGCAAATAACTTCGTTTTGGAGTTGGCAATGACTTTCTTTTGCTCAGGCCTAAGCTTGAGAATCCCTGACTCAATGAAAGTTTGTATCTTATCCTTGAGGATATAACAGTTCTTCATCGGATGTATCAATATTTGATGATAAAGATAGTAGTTAGGGTCGTTAGTTTTGCCGACTTCTTCAAGGCATCGGGCTTTGAGAGGCTTGAACTGATTACTCTTGTTGAGAACATGGAAGATAGCCATTGTATGTTCATCTTTGAGCGAGTAATTGTGTTGAAGAATGTGTTGAACATTCTTCCTTGGTTTCCTTTTCTGGTTGTTGGGCTTTTGCACGTCGACTGGGAAAGTCTCCTTGGCCTTCATTAGGAAGATTGCCCCTTGATTACCTTTATTGTCCTTGAAATTAGTGTAGGATTTGAGCTTGTTGAAGTATTCTTATGACTTCCTTACTATCGCAGCTTGCTCCATCAGATCTTTCCATGTGTGGGCCGTGACAGTGCTTATATGAGCTTCTATACGAGCCACAAAGTTATGCCGACAAGTTTGAAGTAACATCGGTAAGGGCATATCCTAACATCACAATGTTAAATGGCAGAATCTTTCGGTGAACTCCCTACCATTTCATTTCCTCTTTGCTTTTTAGAGAGGACTTTAGCTTTGGTGACATCTGATTGTTCCTTATGGAATAGTGAGAGGAACTTTGATTCCAGATCAGCTTAGAATATGATTGAACCTTTAGGCAGATTTTGAAACCAATCAAAGGCTATCCCTTAGAGGGTGCCAATGAAATGTCACGCCTTAATGGCATAATTACACAATACATTCCTAGTTTATTAGTCGAAGTAGTAGATATATTAGTTCGGCCTAAACTTTATCGGATAGGGAACAATGTCCTACTCGATGGGATAAGATCAGGTAATTCCAACCTTTTTAAGCTCAATTCGCTGAGAAAGAGCGCTGAGTTGTTTTTAGATGTCCTCCAAGGCCTTTGCTTCTTTGCTTACCTTAGGAGGCGCTGAGGCCTCTGATCCTAAGTGGTTAGAATTTGTGTCTTCCTAATGTGCTTGTTCTTCATTTTGGGAAAATTCGATGATTGGCCGTTTCCCCTTGGAAGAACTTGGGCATGGTTGTGAAGTTGACATGAGTTGGTAAAACGTTTTTTCTAGATATTCTAATTGCTTATCCAAAGCTTTCTTCTGAACTGGCATCTGAGCTAGAAGATCATCTCGGTCTGTCACATCTACTACCTATTGTTGTTCTTGACTTGAAATTAGAGTAGCATTTGATGCTATGGCTGGGTTGGCGTCACTAGGGGTGCGTTGGTCAAGTTGGGATGAAGCTCGTGGCGCTCGTGTTTGGAGGAAGAGTAGTCAAAAGGAATTGTTGCTCTCTACGTAGATCTAGTGTAGCAATAAACACCATCGGTCTCTGGCAATATGGCTCTGATGCAAGGAGAATACCTCAGGTCGGATAGACTATTTGCACCTTCTTCCTCATCTTCAGAAATTACAATAATCGTGTTAACAGTGAATTCTCGGAGTTTACCCTTTTGGATGCAATATCGTCTTATGGTTTGAATCTCTGAAGGTTCAAGATTGTGACTTAGACAATTGAAAAATGATTCATTTTCAGGAATAGCTTTGTACTGTCAATTCTTTTAAACTACAGAAACCACTTCTCTGAGGGTCGTATAATGCTAACATTGATAAACTCTCTTTAGAGCTAGGAACTCTCTCAAATCACTAGTAGTTCCAAGGTGATGGCTCTTTTCAGAGCCAACCTTGCCACTTTTAGTTTTGATGTGCGAGCGTCTCTTATGGCGATGTTGGCCACACTTTCACTTAATGATGTTAGACAAATCATCATTAGTGATATTATTCCCTTATGGGAATTCAAATGAGGGGTTATCCCAAATCTTTGCTTCTGTCGGGGAAGCATAGCAAGCATCACGAGATGCTTTAAATCAAACTCCAAAGGAGTTATGGACTGATGTCCAAAATTCAAAGACGTGAGAATGTTTAGTCCTTCACTCAAGGTGAGGGTTAATGCTTCTTCTCTCTGGGTGAAGTTCATCGAGCTTCTAGCGAAGCTCAAACCATATTTGGTGAAGTTCGCCTTTACACATGCGAGGATCAATTTAGACCCTGAGTTTGCAGAAGGTGAGGGTTGATGCTTCTTCGCTCTGGGTGAAGTTCATCGAGCTTCTGATAATCACATTTTATTACAATTTTATACACACATTATCTATTTTACATGAATAAATATACCACTAATAATTATTTTTATCTTAAATTTCAGGTTAATGATGAAATATTGAATAAAAGCCCAAGATTTCATCTCTCAACAAAGCCCAAAAACCCAAGCCAAGAGAAGAATTGGCCAGAAAATGAAGAAATCAAGCTATCGGTTCTGCTATCGATAGTGGTATTGATACCGCTATCGATACGTTGTTACTGTAGCAAAATCAAAGGCTGATATTGTTTGGCTTAAAGCTCAAGTTTAATCCAAGGGCTCTCATTTATTGCTGAAGGCTATAAATAGGTGTAGAGAGTGAGGGGTTGAGGGTATGAAAAATTTTATAACTCTATTTGGAGAGGATGGTTACTCTTATTTGTAAAGACCTTCCAAATTTATAACTTTTGTTGCAACTAATAAAAGATTTTTTTACCTCTTCATATTTTTATGTTCTTCACTTTATTTGATGATAAAGATAAAGATGGAGATGGAGATGAAGATGAAGATCAAGATGGAGTTTTACTTTCACATTGAGGCTAGAACCCTCTTGCAATATAAATTTCCTCTTTGTTAATAAATTTATCTTCTTGCTTTATTTTCTTACTTAAATAGCCAAGAGGCTAGAACCCTCTTGTTTTAGATTTATTTTCATGCTTATAGAGTAGATTTACTTTCATGTCTTTATTTTCTTGTTTTTTAAATTCTCGCATTTAATTCTTGCAATTTGTTTTATAGTTTAGTTCTTGCAATTTATATTGTAGTTTAGATTTTATTTTATTGTACTATTCACCTTGAGGCTAGATCCCTCTTGGTTTTGTTTTTATTTTGTTTATTTTCATTTTCTTTGATTCACCTTGAGTCTAGAACCCTTTAGGGAATTGTTTTTTTTAAGATGTGGAATTAATTCTTGTAGGATTTCTAGAAATTGTATAAAACTAGCTTTATTTCTTTTATAATTTATTGATCATTTCTTATACTTAAAATGGTCATGTTTAGGATGTTCAACTAAAGAACTAATTGGTAGAAGGAATTCTAGAATTACTATTTAGTTGTTATTCTTTCATGAGTATTAATTTTACTTAGATGATGATTTGATAGGTTATGCTTTCCTTAAGTGTCTATACGTAATAAATCTAAAGTAGAATGTGATAAAAAGAGAATGATTCATATTTTATAAGTGAGATTAGCTAGTGGATTCAATTCTAGTTTCCTCACATCTTTAATTGAATCCTCCATCTCTTGCTTTCTTAATTTTTGTTTAATTCTTAAGTTTTCTCTTATTTGTTTCTTGATTTTTTTCCTTCATCTTTCTTTCTTTCCTTGTTGATTACATTTATTCTTTATCACATCCATTCTTCTCTATCCACTCTCAATCTCATTTTGTACTTATTTACACACAATCACTCTCACTCTCTCTATCTCTCCACAATCACTTTCATCACTCCTAATTGTCACACACACAACATAAGAACCGATTTTGATATTCTCCTATAAACACCTTCCTTGTGGGATCAATAACTTTTTATACTCTAACTTGATTGATTGTGCACTTGTAACTTTAGAGGCATACATTTTTGCCCCGTCAGCTTCTATCGAAGCTCAAACCATATTTGGTGAAGTTCACCTTTACACACACAAGGGTCAAATTAGACCCTGAGTTTGCACTACAGGAATTTTGCAGAATCTTTTCACTGTTGTCATCGATGATTGGTTTGAGGAAATGAATTCCTTAAACTTCGCTTGGTCAAATTCAATGACCAGTGATTCTGGGAAGGACCCGAGCGTCTTACTATCGAACGGTGACACAACTTTGTCATTGGAAGAAGTTTTTCCCCAGCAGAGTCGCCATCTTGTTTTGGGCCTTTTGTATTGCAATTAACTCAGATTATAATAAAAAGATTACAATGGAATAAAGAAATAAAATATTTAATGGGGTTCTTTTCTGTGTGTCGATGGAGCGTCAATCTTGTACTCCGTTAACGATCCGACTAAGACAATGGTTCTTTTGCTGATTGGTGATTTTTGACTTGGTTGCTTATAAGACATCTCAGTTTTCTTTTAGAACTAAAATAGAATAAGCCCTCATGTGTCTCTCTCTGGTGATTAGCCTCCTGAATAAACAATCTCCTTCTCCTTTTATGGGTTAAGAGAGAGAGGGGGGGAGAGGGAAGGGGGGGGGGGAGAGAGAGAGAGAGAGAGAGAGAGAGAGAGAGAGAGAGAGAGAGAGAGAGAGAGATAATGGCCTTTAATTATGGATTAAGTAACGTTAAGTAGGAGATAGTGGGGTGAGCAGTTATCCCCTTAAAAATAGCCCTCAAACGGCTAATCTAGTGAAGCTCGTTGAAAGTGTTTAGGTGAGGCTCACTTAGACGTGAGAGGGCCATTGATTCTAAGTTGTAGGTGATGTGGTCCACGTGGGTAACTATAGGCGAAGTTCGCTGATTCAATCGATTGGTGAATTCGCTGGTGAAGATAATCAGTTAGCGAACTTCCCTTATGAGTTCGAATTTAGTACAAAATTGGACTCATGAGTTGGCCGACTCAATGACGATTTTTGACTTGGCCTTGAAGTCTAAATTAGAAGTTGACCCACTCTTGACTTTGCCGGGTCGAATTGAGATTAGCTGTTTGGTGAGGTTCATATATTTAGTTAAGCGAACCCCACTATGAGTCGTTATAGGCTCAAATTTAGGCCCACTTGAAGTGTTTAGCCCATGGGCGCTTACTTCTTGGATCCAAGCTGAACATTAGCCTAAACAAGGTACATTTTACCTGCCTACAACTCCAAGTCATCTAAAGGTTTCTCGCTCTCACTGTCCCCGCTAGTAGATGAACAATCCTCATCCATCGTAAGCTCTATGGTAGTTTCCTTACTCTCGTATGAACCCAATTCCTGATCTATTTCTTCTTTATATGGAAAATTAACCTTGAGTAACTCAATATCTGTAACTTTCTTAGTCACGGTCTCCTCATATTAGTCATATGTAAACACCCCCCCAAAAAAATTAGTGTATAAACATATAGTTCTTCCCTCTGGGATCCAGATTCTTATACCAATGAGAAGCAATGTGCATATGTGTGTGAACAACGCATTCGCATGGATGTAGTGATCCAACACTAGGCCTTGGTGACTCATAAAGTGTAAACTGTACTGATCTAGAAGGTACACAATTCTAAACATATGCCACTATCAATAGCGCTTCTTACCAAAATTAAATGGGTAGATATTCTGAACTACATTTAGCAGAGGCCTATTCTTCACTTCTGCAACACCATTTTATTGTAGAATATAGGCTATCGTCAACTATTTGACTTTTCTCTTCTCTTAACATAGTTCCCTCTAGCTCGCGACTAGCGTGCAAAGCTCTATTGCTTTTTCTTAATTGATTATTTAGCTTGTTGATTCAATGCTTGAAACATATCCAAGACCTTAACTAGGTTCAAAATTAAATATACACTGCCATAGATAGGGTGATAACCTATAAATGTAAAGAAATAAAGTGCTCCACCTTGTACCTTAGTAAATATCAATCTGTATGTATAAGAGTGTACTAATTATAATAGATTTGTTCTTGGCCTTGCCAAAAGATTGTCTAGTGATTTTACCAATAAGACTTTACTCGTACGTGGATAAATACATCTTGGTACATGTACCTAAGAGGTTCCCCTAGCGAGCCTACATTTATCCTCCAATGTGACCTAGTCTATAATACCATAAATTAGATTAATTTAATTCACGGCATAAGACAAAGTAGAAGATAAATTTGGTTATCTTGTAACCAGTGACATACTAAAATCAATTAAGAGATTAGCTTGATGTCCTATTCGAAGCAGAGAATCTAAGAAGTAAATCTATGTAAGCCACCCACATATGAAAAACTAACATGAATCCCACAAGCCTAACTACTGAAATGATTCAATAAATGGGAGTATCACAAGATCTATTTTTCCCTAAACTTAGAGAAAATCTTTATGCATCAGTGTCTAGCAACATTACATATTTTCTCCCTAGATCTTTCTACTTCTACTTGGAATCTTTTAAACTCAACAAATAATTCTCTAACCTACAGATGTAGTCAACGAGTCCTGAGTTTTCTCGGTTGTATGCCCTCATACGTGAAATGATCGGCTTGTTATCAGTCAAAATAATTAACCTTACTATTATTTATTGGTTTCTTCAACCTTTTAATTGACTTCTTTTATTTTAGAATCTATTCTAAAAATCTCTCGATGTACCAAACTACAACTAGGTTCCAATCCTTGTACATTAGGTATTCAGCTACTAAAGCTGAAGTAGACATGTTAGCCTTGAACACAACCTAGTGTTTATACTCCAACTTCATTTTGATTTGCACATCCTCGAATGTTGCACATCTGCGACGTGCAATAAAAGTAATACATATCTTTCTAGGAGTTTTGTAAAGCCCTGATTACTACTCGGATCTATTGCTTCTAGCACAATGCAGTTCCAACTATCTCATGGTCCCAAATAGTAAAGATTATCATCTAAGGTAAATTCAATATTCTGCCTAGCAAATATATTATTTGAATCCAACTTAATAATAAGAATTTAGATCCTCATCGGAGAGAAATATTCGAGTCTGCATTAAGTCCGGAAGCCCTTCGCATTCGAATAATCCTCAAACTCCCCAATAAAATCACTCCTCAATAAAGTCCACCCAGTGAATTGCATGAATGATCTCTCAATTTATAGAGCTTGTAGCGATCGGGGTCACATCTTTGAGTCTAAGTTGAACCCTATTTCGACTCGGACATCACTGCCTTAGTACTTGCTAAAATCTCCTGATCTTAGGAGAAAATAGATCTTCCAACATAAGTATCTATAAATTAATCAATCATAAACTGAAGTAGAAAAATTATGTTGTTACCTCTTTAAGAGAAGGACTAAGACACTCAAATTTTAGATATGTTAAGATTATTAGCACTTTACATGGAGTGCTGTTCTTCTAAGAAGAACATTCCATCTCATTAAGCATTTTATACTAATGATAAATTACATCACAAACAAAGAGAAGAAGGCCTAGAGCCCCAAGCACAGTGTTCAAAGATATAATTTTTTAAATCGCTATAAAATTTTAAAAATTAGAATATAACATTTCTTAGAGATAAACTAGATTTGGTAGTTAAATGATAGTAGCATCTCCACTGGAAATCTCCCACTTGAAATAGTTTGTTTATATTTTTGTATGTGTCTGAATAGGCGGCATGACAAACATAAATAAGAAATTTCACAATTTTATTTGACTATCCTATTTTAATCTTTTTAATTTTATTAGGGTATTTTATTTTTTGTGAAATTGGTAAGTCAAAAAACTATTTATGTAAAAATCCCAAAAATAAGTTTATGATGAAATATAGTCGGTCCCATATCTAAAATTTCTAAAAAATAATAAAAATATATTCTAAATTTTTTATATGTTATTATTGTTTAAAGTATTTTGTTTCTAACTTAAAAACCATTATCCAAAAATTCAAATTCAATAAAAATAAAAAATTACCAAAATAACACTAGGGTTTTAAAAACCCTTGGGTATTTTTAGAGGGGCGGCGATAGTGACAGTGTTGCTTAGTGGCACTGCCCAGCCCCCTAGTCGAGTCTCCCATAGGCCCCACTCGCGAGATTGCCGACGGTGGCGACCTAGCGCCATCGCTGGCCAATGGCTCCACCATTGATCTTTCCTTTTTTTAATAAAAAACAACATCACCAGCTGAAGCACCAACAGTGGTTGAAGGTTGGCTTCCAACGCCTAACATCGGAGCCTCCTGCGTTGAGTCCCGCAGGTAAACAATGCTCCAGGAGCTGATGGCGGAATCTGATCAAGCCCCTCCCCTTTATTTTTTTTGAAAAACCCTTGTCATCTCCTTCGCCGGCGCCCAGTGCCGAGTGGTAGTGTGTGGTAGGCCTTTAGCGACCAGCGCTGGAGCTTCAGCCATGGACTCCGGTCGCTGTTAGCACTTCTGTCACTGGCGACAGTTAGATCTAGACTTTTTTAATTTTAGAAATATAAAAAATTGATTTTAATTTCTAAAAATTATAAAATCTGATTTTTGCAAAAAAGTTTAATAAATCCTAGATTTATTAATAGTAGTTCATAAAGATGAATTTTTACCACAAATGTAACATCCCAGATGTAAAAAATAGGATTTTTATACGAAAATTTTATTTTTTAATTAAAAAATAAAAATTTTAATAATAAAAGTCCCAACTTTTCTATTCCAGGGACAAAATCAGCATCAAGAAATTGACGAACGACTCTAGGTCCGGCTCTTATACTAATATTGAGACCGGATAAGTACACACATATAAGGTAAATCTATATCTCGATTATGGACAATGGAAATAAAGATATCTTAGCTTACTTCTAGGAAACGTAAATAAATAGGTTTAGAGTTATCATTTCAGATATTTTCTGTAGGTCGTCACGTCTTTCTTGATTAATGGCCAGCGGGCAACCACATTGTTCAACTGACGAGAAGCCTCGGCAAATCACCCATAGTTACTGCATAAAGCATGAATTCAAACGGAAAAGGAGATTACGGCTATGTGAACGTTTATGGTCTACTTTCCTATTCTTTTATCATGAAAACCCTATATCAATATATAAAGGGCTTAGAGATGAAATACTACACTTATTAGGATTATGAATATCTTATCTCTAAGATAAGATATTATTTGCCTAGTTATTTGGGCGTCTATCTCATAACCATAACCAACAGTTTCTAATTTTATTTCTAAGTTAATAAATTTTAATTAATAATTGGTAAAATGATTTGTCAATGATCAGTTTACTATATATAAAGATTCAACAGACTAATATTCCAAGTTTATGCTTTTACATATAGGATGGAAAGGTAAAATTGAGGGAAGAATAAAAATTTGTGGTAAAGCATAACATTAGTGGTCAAGCTTAGCATTACAATGGTTTGCCCGCCCTGGATGCAAATCATGAAATATTATCGTATATAATGGAAAGGTGCCATGGGAATATATGATTGTCATGAGGTTTTATTTTATACGTCTTTCAGTAGAGAAAGAGTGCAATTGTATACAGTTTGTGTCACTATCAAATAATTCTCCAAATGAGTAGCATCAGTCTCTGCGTATCCTTGTAGTACTCATCATTTTTATCATCATGCGTTCCTGATTCTCTCTTTCTATCTTGATCCCACAATGAAACCTTTTTCTTTTCGTTTCTTTTCTTTTGGTTGTGAAGAGTTATTTTTATGGTAACTAAGGGCCATATAGAATATTACGTGTCCGAACATTGGTGCATGAGAGAGCTCTATGGCTTCGAGACATTGCACGGTCAGTCAGAGCATCAATTCCTTTCGACTACAGATTGGTTCTTGAGTACAATGGAAACTTGGTGGCATTATATTCAAATTCCGCATGTTCTTCTTTTCTTTTTGAGCACTTCGATTCTCAGCTTGTAAAGAAATAAGTTCTTCCAGGTAGTGGTATGGTTGATTCCTTATGTCGCAACACTTGCTCAATTTGAACACAAAATGAGTCTCCTATGTGTAAGTCATTTGTGTCCACGTCTTCACCAAAAAAAAAAAAAAAGTGTATACATGCATTTATTGTTGGAAATTGAGGTTAAATCTGGAATTAAACAGTGAAGGATGACGTGTTGTTATTTTAATTTTTTTTAATTAACTGCTATGCGTTTGTGAAACGCTGTGCTTAAAGCAATATTTGGCCTACTCCGGTGCAA
This sequence comes from Asparagus kiusianus, assembly GCA_022839385.1. Classification (NCBI taxonomy): domain Eukaryota; kingdom Viridiplantae; phylum Streptophyta; class Magnoliopsida; order Asparagales; family Asparagaceae; genus Asparagus; species Asparagus kiusianus. Next base: position 43,858 of record BQKN01060567.1, on the reverse strand, counting down.
GGATCCCAATGCCAAACTGATTCCTGGAACAGCAGTACAGTACTCTGGTGTGCACCAACCCAGTACTGTCAAGATCTCCTTGATCTATAAGACCTTCCGGTGAAGGCAAAAAATCTCCACGATCTCAGAACTTTACGGTTCAAAACCTTTCGGTTTTAGGGTTCTTGCGAGCACAGTTTCTGCAGCAACAGCACAACAACAACGTCAATCTGACATTCGTATGCCAAGCTTGCGTGGGTATTCCGACGTTCGTATTTTATACTGATGTTCGTATTCCACGCTCGCGAGAGATTTTCCAACATCAACCAAGAGCTGCCCAAAGGCGCTATTTATAGGCCTCTAAGGCCAGCTCAAGAGTCATTTGCAATTAATGTGATCGTTATAATTCTTAATGACAATTAAAATTGTAACATCAATGCATTAAATTGTTCTTAATGCTGTTGTAACTGCTGTATGCAGTAACTGCTGAATACGAGGCAATCAATGGACACGTTGCTACGAAATGTGAGGGTCACGTCTCAGCAAATCAGACAAACCTCGTTTGACAAATGAACGTCGTCAAACAGGCGAACATCGTATGACAGACGAACCTCGTCGAACGAGTGAACATAGTCAAACAGGCGAACCTCGTCGATCGAGCGAACCTCGTCGATCGAGCGAACCTCGTCAAACAGGGGAACCTCGTATAACAGATGAACCTCTTCGATCGAGCGAACCTCATCAAACAGGCGAACCTCGTATGACAGATGAACCTCGTCGAACGAGCGAACCTTATCAAACTACGAGAACGTTAGGGTCACCCTCGTGCGAATACGTAGCTCGTCTGCATGCTGCGAAGCAGCCTGCGAGGCAACCTTCGTTGCAGCCAACGTGGCAGCCAACGTGGCGCCAAATAGCACCACCTCGCACTGATGCCTCCGTGCGAAGTGTGCCTAACAAAACACCACTTAGCGCCTCAGCCCGATTAGCCTCAATCCCGGCCCATTGGCCCCCAGCCCACGGCCCACGACCCACGACCCACGACCCACGATCCACGACCCACGACCCACGACCCACTATAACTTATGAGGGATTAATTCAAATAAAACACTTCTCGGCTTGCCGTTGGCAAGCCTCGAACAAGGGACCTTTTGAAATACCAAAACATATACTTTCCTCTAGGCTACTAAGTATTTATAAAAAGTACTTATAGTTAATATATATATAGTTTGAAAACTCATTTTTTGGAAAGCGGTTTTGACCAAAAAATCCAACAATCCCCCACAAGTTTGTAAACTAGTATCGTGTTATGGTGTCGTCGTTTCAATCGTTGTGCATAAGGTAGATGTCGTAAGGACCTGAATCCCCCTTAGACTAATTGAATAGAAGATAGATGCATGGTGTCACAGAGACTTGAATCACCACATGTCTAAAATCCAGCGATCACACAAGATCAAACTCATCTGTGGTAGTTTTCACTTTGAACCACACTTGCCTTTGCCTTTGCACATTTATGGTCCTGTGCTAGTCCTGGTTTCTGCTAAGGCTCTAGGTATCTTTCCACAAGACACCATAGGAGACGACCAAATCTCCACCCAGGCATAGATGAGTTCTTTAGGCATGTTTCCTATCAAACATCCCGCATCCGAAATGCTTTGAACTCATTAAGTCTTAAGAGCCATCCTCTCTCATGATAGGATTCTAGGTGAGTCCTTTAGGCGTGTTTCCTATCTAACACCTCGCATCTGAAATGCTTTGGACCCATTAAGGCTTAACAGTCAGCCCCTTTACATGATAGGATTATCGGTGAGTCCTTTAGGCATGTTATCTATCCAACATCCCGCATCCGAAATGCTTTGGACTCATTAAGGCTTAAGAACCAACCTCTTTACATGATAGGATTTCACTTGTAAATCTTACTTGACTTGTGAACTAATCATCTTGTCATTAGTAGCGTAAGCTTTGAACTAATAACTTGACGAAATAGTAAGTATTTGTAAGACTCACCAAACTTTGCAAATCTTACTTGACTTTTGAACCAGTTATCTTTATTATTAGTAGCATAAGCTTTGAACTAATAATTGGATGAACATGGTAAGTATTTGAGACTCACAAAACTTTGAGACCCATTGCAACAGACATCCTTTCGACTATGTCCTTTTTCAGACCTTTAGTCAAAGGATCAGCCACATTCTCTGAAGATCAAACGTCAATCACCGAGATGACTCCTTGGCAAATGAGTTCTCTCAAATAGCCATGCTTCAGATGAATGGTCTGCTTCTTTCAAATGAACAACAAGTTCGCTGCCACAACACCCGTTACCTGATTATCACAATAGATTGTAATTGTGCCTTGCAATTCTGTCAATGGAAGGTCTCCGAGAATACAACTGAACTACTCAGATTCATCTCCTGCAGCACAGACTTCGAAGAACTCAGATTTCATCGATGACTGTATAATCATAATTTGCTTCTTAGATTTCCACGAGACGGCAGCTCCACCCATGGTGAAGACAAAACCTTCAATAGATTTGCACTCATCTGGTTCTGAGTACCAGCTAGCATCTAAATAGCCTTCGATTACAGCCGGATATCCGGTGTAGAATAGGCCCAGACCAGTAGTTCCTTTCTAGTATCTCATCAATCTCTGGACAACATCCCAGTGAAGCTTTTCAGGATTACTTGTGAACCTACTAAGCATTCCTACAGCAAATGCTATATCTGGCCTTGTGCAGCTCATCGCGTATATAAGACTTTTAATTATCTTTGAGTACTTTAGCTGCTCTACTAGTCTTCCAGTGTTCGGTCGAAGCTTCTTATTGTAATCATACGACACTGACAGTTCTGGCAGGTCGTAGTAGCCATACTTCCTTAGCATGCTCTCGATATAATGAGATTGGGACAATCCAATACCCTCTTTAGAGTATATGATTTTGATTCCGAGAATAACGTCCGCATTTCTATGGTCCTTAATGCTGAACTGAGCTGATAGAAATTTCTTGGTAGATGTTACTATCTCCAAATTACTCCCGACAATGAGCATATCATCCACATAGAGGCAGATAACCATCGTCTTCCCTTCAGTGACCTTGATGTATAGGCACTTGTCAGACTCACTGACATAATACCCATTGTTGCGAACAACCCATCGAACTTCTCATGTCAGAGTTTCGGTGCCTGCTTAAGTCCATATAGAGACTTAGTAAGTTTACAAACTTTACCAGCTAGAGCATCAAGTCCTTCGTGTTTCTCCATGTAGATCTCTTCTATGAGGTCTCCGTTAAGAAAGGTAGTCTTTACATCCATCTGATGTATGACGAACCTTTTTATCGCCGCCCATGCGATAACCACTCTGATGGTAGTGATCCTACAAACTGGTGCATAGATATCAAAGAAGTCTATTCCTTCTCTCTGAGAGAATCCTTTCGCCACCAGTCTTGCTTTGTACTTCTTAATAGTACCATCAGGATGAAGCTTCTTCTTGAAGATCTACTTGTAACTGATAGGCCTAGCACCTTCAGGTACATCCACCAGCTCCCACGTGTGATTTTGGATCAATGAATCCATCTCATCATCTATAGCTTTTTTTTACAGAAGAACGTCTGTTGACTACATTGCTTCTTAGAATGTTTGTAGGTCTCCTTCTACATTATAGATGATAAAATCATATTCAAAATCTTTCAGTCTCCTGACACGCTTAGAAGATGGTTCAGTAACTCCTTCATCACTGACATTTTCAGTTTCTCACGAAACTGGCTCCTCTGGTGCATCTGAGGTACTAGCATTCTCTGCTATATCTTTGAACAATAATCTTTTATCTTTGATAAACTTATCCTCAAAGCTGTTGGACCCTAGGAGGGGTGATTAGGGTCTTAAGGCTATAATTGTTTAATAAAAATAAGACAAGCAAATCACTACAACCAAGAACAACTAATGTAAAGGAGATAGAGTTAGAAATCGTTATCCTTGTGACACGCGATATGTTAACGAGGTTCAGTCCGCTGACTTACGTCCCTGCTCCCCACTCTTGAGGAGAAATCCACTACACAATCCGGTTTGGAAGCCGAAACTTCTTCTACACAACAATCTCCTCACGATCACACAACTACACAGTTGATCTCCACTAGATCGCACTTCCACACAATTGATCTTTACAAGATCAAGCTCTCAAATAGTAGCAATGTTGTAAAAGCTCTTTCTTTACGAGTCCCTATGGCAAAGAGAAAGATTAAACTGAAGCCGGGATGTGAACTTGAGAAAACACAGAAAACAGATTTTAAAAATTTTGGCTCTCAGTAAACAGATCACTGGTTTTTCAAAAACTTGGGACACTTGAGGAAGAAGAAGTATAAGGGTTTAAATAGGAGAAACTACAGCTGTTTAAACCCATACCCTAACCCCCCAAATCCAATAAAACAATCGGTGCCAAAATCTGTACTGAAAGAGACCGTTTGAATAAGCGGCGGTCGACCGTACGAATCTCGCAGTCGACCGCAAGTCAACTCAGAAACGAAGAAATCATCCAGAGACTTCTGCGGTCGACCGTGGCGGTCGACCGTGGAAATCTCGAGCTCACGGTCGACCGCGACGGTCGACTGTGAAAGTTTTTGCTGCCCACTGACGAATGAACTCAGGCACGGTCGACCGTGGTGGTCGACCGCGAACTGATACATACAAAATCACTGTTTTTGACTCTCTTAAAAAATCTGTAAAATATTCATTTAACTTCTAAAAATTGTGAAACTTTGTAAAATGTTTTTAACACTAAAAACAAATTGTTTAGAAAAAGAATTTTATGAAAAAGTCCTTATACTTGTGAAAAATGATGATTTGACGAAAATGCTCAAAATTATAAATATGAAAACATGTGTGTGATATCCCAATAGCTTCAAGTGAAATCTATAACTTTTTTCCTACATTCTAGCACTAGAGAGAAAAGAAAAATTAGCTAATATCCTCACATAGAATATAATTCTTTGAGTCTTGATATAGCTTGAGTTTGATGAAGCTTCTTATT
>BQKN01060566.1:79103-93565 GCA_022839385.1 Asparagus kiusianus | reverse complement strand
TACCCTTTGAAGGTGACGGGTACTATTCACGAGTACGGTACTGTTCACAAATACGGTACTATTCACGAACACGGTTACTGTTCATAAATACAGTAGTACTTACGTGAAATAGTAAGAAGTTACTGTTCGTGGTAGAAGCAATGGCGGCGAAGTTCAAGATCGAGAAATTCGACGGGAGTAATTTCTCTCTGTGGAAGTTGAAGATAAAGGCTATCTTGAGAAAAGATAATTGCCTGGCGGCCATCGATGCAAGGCCGGACGATATCACAGATGATAAGAAGTGGAACGAGATGAACGAAAATGCTATTGCAAATCTCCATCTGGCATTAGCAGACGGGGTGCTGTCAAGCATAGAGGAGAAGAAGACAGCAAAGGAGATCTGGGATACTCTAACAAAGCTATATGAGGCGAAATCCATGCACAACAAAATCTTCTTAAAAAGAAGACTTTACACTCTGAGAATGGCGGAATCTACATCGATGACCGACCACATCAACACCCTAAACACACTGTTCTCCCAACTCACAGCGTTGGGATATACAGTTGGTGCAAATGAACGTGCAGAACTTCTACTTCAGAGTCTACCTAACTCGTATGATCAACTCATCATCAACCTGACGAACAACGTCCTCACGGACTATCTAGTTTTCGACGACGTTGCAGCCGCTGTTCTGGAAGAAGAAAATCGGCGCAAGAACAAGGAAGACAGGCGGGCAAGTTCGCAGCAAGCGGAGGCCTTGTCGGTGACGATAGGAAGATCAACGGAACGTGGCTCTAGTGGGAGTCATGCCCATGGTAAATCTAAATCACGAAGTAAGAAGAATATCAAATGCTACAACTGTGGCAAAAGAGGGCACGTCAAATCGGAGTGTTGGCATAATAAGAAGAGTGGAGATAAAAAGTCTTCAGAGCCATCAATATCTCAAGGATGCGTTGTCAGCACATCAGACGATGGTGAAATTCTATTCAGTGGAGCAACCACTGTTAATGAAGGCAGAAAGAGGTTTACTGATGTCTGGCTTCTGGATTCAGCAGCCTCTTGGCATATGACCTCTCGGAGAGAATGGTTTCACAAATATGAACCTATCTCAGGAGGATCTGTATTCATGGGGAATGATCATGCCTTGGAGATTTGTGGTATTGGTACTATCAAAATCAAAATGTTTGATGGTACAATACGCACCATTCAAGATGTGCGACATGTGAAGGGCTTGAAAAAGAATCTATTGTCTTTGGGACAATTAGATGAGCTCGGGTGCAAGACCCATATCGAAAATGGGATCATGAAAATTGTTAGAGGGGCGCTTGTGGTGATAAAAGGAGAAAAGATAGCTGCAAATCTGTACATGCTCAAAGGAGAAACCATGCAGGAAGCTGATTCATGTGTGGCATCAACCAGCCGTGGAGAAGAACAAACCATGATGTGGCATCGCAAACTAGGCCACATGTCAGAACGAGGCTTGAAGGTTCTCTCCGATCAGAAGCTGCTTCCTGGTCTTAATTCAGTAGCTCTTCCATTCTGCGAGCATTGTGTTACAGGCAAGCAGCATCGACTGAAGTTCAACACATCGAGTTCTAGAAGCAAGACTATTCTGGAACTGGTTCATTCTGATGTATGGCAAGCACCAGTTACATCCTTAGGAGGAGCAAAGTACTTTGTGTTCTTTATTGATGATTACTCCAGGAGATGTTGGGTGTATCCTATCAAGAAGAAGGGGGATGTGTTCTCAGTCTTTAAAGCCTACAAAGCACGAGTCGAGCTTGAATCTGAGAAGAATATCAAGTGCTTGAGGTCAGATAATGGAGGAGAATACACAGACGGTGAATTCCTAGCATTCTGCAAGCAAGAAGGCATCAAAAGACAATTCAGTACGGCTTATACTCCACAACAAAATGGAGTAGCGGAGCGGATGAACAGAACTCTGTTGGAAAGAACAAGAGCTATGTTGGCGACTGCAAATCTGGAAAAAGTCTTTTGGGCGGAAGCAGTAAAAACCGCCTGTTATGTGATAAATCGATCTCCATCAACTGCAATACAATTGAAGACGCCGATGGAGATATGGACTGGCAAGTCAGCTGATTATTCCAACCTCCATATATTCGGATGTCCAGTGTACGTAATGTACAATGCCTAAGAAATTACAAAGCTGGATTCAAAATCCAGAAAATGCATATTCTTAGGGTACGCTGATGGAGTAAAGGGGTATCGCCTGTGGGATCCTACTGCCCACAAGGTTATCATCAGCAGAGATGTTATCTTTGTAGAGAACCAACTACAAAGTGAAGAAAAAGAAAGCAGTTCGAGGAAGGACTCAGAGACGGTAGCTGTTCAGGTAGAAGATAATCCGAATTCTTCTGAAGCGACACCGGAGCATGATGTACAAGAACCAGTCGAGGCCGAGGCTCCAGAAGTTCGAAGGTCAACTCGTGAGAGAAGACCACCGACTTGGCACTCGGAGTATATTACGGAGAGTAATGTTGCATACTGTCTTCTAACAGAAGATGGAGAGCCATCAACTTTTCATGAAGCTATAAATGGCACAGATGCATCTTTATGGATGGCAGCAATGCAGGAAGAAATTGAAGCTCTCCATAAGAACAAGACTTGGGAACTTGTATCACTACCACAAGGAAGAAAGACCATTGGAAACAAATGGGTCTACAAGATCAAGCGAAATGGTGATGATCAAGTGGAGCGATATCGTGCTAGATTGGTGGTAAAAGGATATGCTCAGAAAGAAGGTATTGATTTTAATGAAATATTTTCTCCTATAGTTCGACTAACAACAGTCCGAATAGTCTTGGCTATGAGCGCTATATTTGACTTACATCTAGAGCAGCTAGATGTGAAAATAACATTTCTTCATGGAGATCTTGAAGAAGAAATTTACATGCTCCAACCAGAAGGTTTTGAAGAAAAAGAAAAAAAGAACTTGGTTTGCAGATTGAACAAATCTCTGTACGGTCTAAAGCAGGCGCCGAGGTGTTGGTACAAGAGATTTGATTCATTCATCATGAGCCTTGGATACAACAGACTTAATTCAGACCCTTGTGCATATTTCAAGAGGTTTGGTAAAAACAACTTTGTTATCTTATTGTTGTATGTTGACGATATGTTGGTTACAGGCCCCAACAAAGATCGTATAAAAGAATTAAAGGCTCAGTTGGCTAGGGAATTTGAAATGAAGGATTTAGGATCTGCAAACAAGATTCTAGGGATGCAAATTTACCGAGACAGAATTAATAGGAAGATTTGGCTTTCTCGGAAGAACTATTTGAAGAAAATCTTGCGACGCTTTAACATGCAAGATTGTAAGTCAATTTCAACCCCACTTCCTGTTAATTTCAAGTTATCTTCCAGTATTAGTCCTAGCAGTGAAGAAAAGAGGATGGAGATGTCTCGAGTACCGTATGCATCAGCAGTGGGAAACTTAATGTTCGCGATGATTTGTACAAGACCAGACATTGCACAAGCAGTGGGAGTGGTTAGTCGATACATGGCGAATCCTGGTAAAGAGCATTGGAATGCTGTAAAGAGGATTCTAAGATACATTCAAGGAACCTCAAATGTTGCATTATGTTATGGGGGATCTGATTTTATTGTCAGTGGATATGTTAATTCTGATTATGCAGGTGATCGTGATAATAGTAAATCCACCACAGGCTATGTGTTTGTACTTGCTGGCGGAGCTGTAAGCTGGGTTTCAAAACTGCAGTCAGTTGTGGCTACTTCAACAACAGAAGCAGAATATGTAGCAGCTACACAAGCTAGTAAAGAAGCGATGTGGTTGAAGATGGTGCTGGAGGAACTCGGCCATGAACAAAAGAAGATTGCTCTATTTTGTGACAGTCAGAGTGCTTTGCATTTGGCAAGAAATCCAGCATTTCATTCAAAGACCAAGCACATTCGAGTTCAGTACTACTTCGTTCGTGAGAAAGTGGAAGAAAGAACAGTGGATATGCAGAAAATTCACACCAAGGACAACCTAGCAGATTTTTTAACAAAAGCAGTCAATACTGACAATTTCATTTTGTGTAGATCCTCTTGTGGTCTATCAGAAACGTAAGCAACATGAAGATGATAAGATAGAAAGAATGGTGTGAAGATATGATTGATACTCAATCAAATCTTCAAGTGGGAGATTGTCAGGCGCCTAATATTCCAAACCCACCGAATGAAGCACTCAGCCACAATGGTTGAAGAAAATGGCGCGTGGGCTCCACCATGCGGGCCCCACATATTATTATAATGTAAATGCATAGTAAAATATTAATATTTTATTATGCATAGTATTTTTCCAAAAACTATAAATAGGGCTCCAAATCCTTAAGGAAATCTCATCCCAAAAACAACTTCTTATATAGAAGAGTGTGAGAGAAAAAATTGAGAGAGTTTCTCCAAGAGAGAGAGTTTGTAACTCCAAAGTTTTCTCCTCATAGTGAATTCTTCTATCATTGCCCGTGGACGTAGGCAATCAAGTGCCGAACCACGTAAATTTGTGTGTCCAATTTTTATCTCTACTTTTGATCTACTATTGCTGCGATCCTGCTCTATTGGGCCCCGGGTTTGTCCCAACACAAAGTACATTGAAGATACACAAGTCTTCCCTCAGTTTATAATGTATTACCAGAAAGAGCCTCTGGAAGCAAAGTTGTTCATGACCATTCAAAGTCTAGATACTCCAAAGCTTTTCTCAGCTTTGGGCCTTCTTGAGGCAACGAACAATTACAGTGAGGGTTCAAATCGCTGCATTTACAGAGCTGAATTTCCTAATGGTCAGGTAATAATAGTTAAGGATGCATTTTCCACTAGTATTAAAACCGATCTTCAAGAAAATATCTCTTAGATTGGATTTATGATTACTTTCCATTCAGATAAATGACTCAAGTGCAAGTAGTTTCTCCTTCTGTACTCCCCCCATTTGTCACGATTCTAAGAACTAAAAGTAGGCAAATTTAACCATCTCATATGCAGACCTAGGATTTATGCACCCCATGCAAAGATAAATATTTATTCTTTTGAGTTGCATTCTGCTTAGTACAACTCTAAATTTTATGTTGTGGACAAAATTTCGTTTGCTTTTATTATATGTCAAACCAGTAGTTAGTGCTGTGAGAGGATTGACTGAGTTAAGAGTTCCTTCTCCAATTTAAAATGTTTAGACCAAAAAGATTACACATGTAATGAAAAGGAGTATTAACTTAGTCATGCATAGATTAAGATCTTAAGGTCTCCATCATCTGATTAATAGAGGAGATCGTTTGACTTCAACTTCAACTCCTCGGTTATGATATAGTTGTTGGATATTAAGGGTAAAAATTGTTTCATTATATCATGGAAGGGTACAAGGACATAATGTTATGTCCTTTCCTCTCCTTTTTTTTTTTTTGGTTTTCTTAGATGTTAACTGTTAAGAAGTTAACATGGTTACCCTGGCTGCATATGGAGAGGAGTTTCAAAATGTGCTTTGGAATTTGTCCCATCTAAGCCACCGAAACGGCAACACATTCCCCCCCCCCCCCCCCCTGTTCTTTGGAGTGTTTATTTTGTCAACTCGAGCTTCTTTTCTTCACGTCTATGTAGTTCCATCTCTTCACAGTTAAGTCTCTTATAAAAAGTAATTGTACACAAACAGTTCTCTGGACAATCATTCCTAGGTTTTCAATCGAAGGTTCTGTTGACTTGATTTCAACATTAGATTTTTACTGTGTGAACAACAAAGGAACACACAGTTGGAACCTACAACCAAGAATTATTCAGTAAAATATGGTAAAAGTGTTAGAATTGGGGGTGGAAACCAACCTCCGCCGGCGACGATGAGCTCCGACGAGCTCGGAGATGACGCTGGTGAAGTCGACGAACGAACCCCCAGGCCAGCTCTGCGTTCACCTCCCCCTTTACTCTGCGTCACAGCGATGGCGAGCTCTGCGTTGAAGGATGGGGTCCGAACCCCCAGGCCAGCCCTTTCATTTTATTCTCAATAAGAACAACCTCTAATTTATTTGAACCGCACCTATTTTCTTATCCAATCTTTTAGGTATAACCACATGTCCATCATAACTTCTCATTTCTGGTATACTCATTTTCACACATGTTTCTTAATTGCCCAAATTTAGATCTATAATGCATTGTGTTGGGAATTAAACGCCTAAATCCCTAATGCAACAGAAACGCAGAATAGAAAAATTATACCAAGATTTACGAGGTTCGGCAACTGCCTACGTCCTCGGAAGCCACACAAATAATTTCTTATTAATCAAATAAGAAATTACAATTTAGGAGCAAATCCCAAAACTGAGATTTCTCAGATGAACACTGTAGCTACAGTGTTAATAATTAAAGGGAATAAATCCCTTTGAAATCTCACTTGAGAATAAAGAATCTCCCACAATAAAGAACCCCTCTTTAATTCTCTCTCTCTCTCTTAAATCTCCCCTCAACTACTGTTGAAAGCTGGGATTAATCAAAATCGCTGCTGCGATTTTAGGGCTTTAAATGAAGAACACTACTGCGTTAATGTCCGCCGCCAGAGAGAGATCGGGGGCGGGGGGGGGGGGGGGGGGGGGCCCCCAAAAAACCCTAGGGGATCGGGGGGCGTTTATAGGTGAAGTGTTGACAGGCTGGCGACAGCCTGTCGCCAGCGGCCCGCTTGAACGCGAGAGTGGGAGGCAAAGACGCCGAGGTCGGTTGCTAAAAAACACGATGGTCGGCACACCCAAACGCGAGGGTCGGGAATTCCCCAAAATCGCCAAACGCCAAGGTCGAAGCGCCTGTGCGAAGGGCTCGAGCTCGTCGGAGCTTCGCCGTCGACCTCGCCTCCCGCTTCGCCTGCGTCATCCTCGAGCTCGTCGGAGCTCCTAGCCGGCGGAGGTTGGTATCCACCCCCAAAACTAACAATCTCCCACTTGGAGACCAAACCGACGACAACAGGCTATCTCATCAGGCTCCTCTCCTGTGTGGCTCCGCCCTCATCATCTATGCATGAAGACCAACTGAAGTTGCGCACAACTTCAGTTTCTGAACAGTCACCGGCTTTGTTAACATGTCTGCTGGATTCTTACTTTCTGGAATCTTTTCCAATTTTAACACGTCATCTTCCAACAGGGATCTGATGAAGTGGTACCGAAGCGCAATATGCTTCGTTCTAGAATAAAATGCTGAATTCTTCGCCAAGTGTATCACACTCTGGCTATCACTGTGCAAAACATTCTTCTCCTGTTTGAATCTCAGCTCTGTTAACAAACCCTGAAGCCATATCATCTCTTTACTGGCTTCAGTCACTGCAACATACTCAGCTTCTGTAGTGGATAGGGTAACGATCTTCTGTACCTTTGACATTCAACTAACAGCTGTAGTTCTGACGGTGAATACATAGCCGGTAGTGCTTCTTCGGTAATCGACTTCACCTCCAAAGTCTGCATCTACGTACCCTTGCACTTCCACTTCTCCCTTACCAAAGTGCAAATACTTCTGTGTGGTGCCTCGTAGATATCTCAGAATCCACTTGACCGCTTCCCAATGAGCTTTTTCTGGATTTGACATAAACCGGCTGACCACTCCCACTGCATGGCCAATGTCTGGTCTCGTATAGACCATAGCGTACATCAAACTTCCGATAGCTGAGGCGTAAGGAACCTGAGCCATACTCTCTTTCTCTTCTTCTGACTGAGGAGACTGATCCTTCGATAGACGAAAATGGCTGGCCAAGGGTGTGCTCACAAGCTTGGCGTTGCCCATGTTGAATCTATGCAAAACACGGTTGATGTACTCCGTCTGAGGTAACTGCAAGAGACTTCTCTTCTTATCTCTCGTGATTTGCATTCCAAGGATCTTCTTCGCTGGACCCAAGTCCTTCATGTCAAACTCCTTTGACAGCTGCTGCTTCAAACTCTTGATATCCTCCATATCTGCTCCTACAACTAACATATCATCAACATACAGTAGTAGGATGATGTAACTGGACTGATATCTTTTGAAGTAGCAACAGTGGTCGGCGTTGTACTTCTGGAAACCTTCCTTGTGCATAAAACCGTCAAACTTTTTATACCACTGCCTTGGGGCTTGTTTCAGGCCATACAAGCTCTTCTTGAGTCTGCACACCAGGTTCTTTTTCTTTTCTTCTGAGAAACCTTCTGGCTGGTGCATGTATATCTCCTCTTCTAGATCTCCGTGAAGAAACGCCATCTTCACGTCTAACTGCTCGAGATGAAGATCTTCAATTGCTACAATACTCATCACTGTCCTGATAGTATTTAGCTTCACCACGGGAGCGAAAATATCGGTGTAGTCAATTCCTTCCTTCTGCTGGAAACCTTTGACAACCAGTCGGGCTTTATATCTTCTGGAACCATCCTGCTCCTCTTTCACCTGGTACACCCATTTGTTGTGGAGTGCCTTCTTACCCGTGGGCAACTCAGCTAGTTCCCACGTCTGGTTTGATATGAGAGACTTCATGTCATCTTTCATGGCAAGCTCCCACTTGCTCGCATCTCCACACTGACAAGCTTCATCAAAGCTTTCAGGCTCCCCACCATCTGTCAGCAACAGATAGTTCATATATCTCCTGTTGGGTACAGGAGGACGAGAAGATCTTTTTAATATTGGAGCTAGTGCGTCGGGTTCCTGCGCACCATCTTGTCCAACAGGCTCTTCTGGCTGAGGACCCTCTGCATTGGGTTCTTCCAAGAGGTTACTCGGGACATCATCTGCATCTACAAATATTGACTCGCTCTCTGAGTCATCTGTCTTGTGCATGTCCTTGTACATCACCTTCTCGTTGAATATCACATCTCTGCTCCTGATCACCTTCTTATTTTCGTTGTCCCAAATGCGGTAGCCGAACTCATCTTCACCATAGCCGATGAAAGTGTATTTCTTTGACTTGGGATCAAGCTTATTCCTGCCTTGATCACTAATATGTACGTAAGCTACACAACCGAAAACTGTAAGATGTGAGAGTTTTACCTCCTTTTCGCACCATACCTCCTCTGGTATTCTGTGCTCCAATGGAACCGATGGACCTCGGTTGATCAAGTAAGCTGCTGTGTTGACCGCTTCTGCCCAGAACTGCTTCGGTAGGCCTGACTGTACTCGAATGCTTCTGGCTCTCTCTGTCAACGTTCGGTTCATCCGCTCAGCTACACCATTTTGCTGAGGCGTGCCGGGCACGGTTCTCTCCATTCTGATCCCGTGCTCATAATAGAACTTCTTGAATCTGGTGTCTTCATACTCACCGCCATTGTCGGTCCTGAGCTTCTTTATTCTCAGACCGGTCTCATTTTCAACCATAGCTTTCCATCTCCTGAAAGCTTCAAATACTTCTGACTTGTGCTTCAGAAAGTAGATCCACACTTTCCGAGAGTGATCATCGATAAAAGTCACGAAGTAGTGTTTTCCACCAATGGACGCGGTGGTTGTTGGTCCCCACACATCTGAGTGAACGAGCTCTAGCTTCTCTTTCCTGGGGGTTCTGCCACTTGTCTGAAAGCTGACTCTCTTCTGCTTTCCAAGTATGCATTATTCACACATATCCATCTCCACTGACTGCAGTCCTGGGAGTTTTCCCTTTGTGTGCATGATCTTCATCCCCTTCTCACTCATATGACCGAGTCTCTGGTGCCACAGCTTTGAAGTCTCATTGCCTGCTGTAACTGAGATCAAACAACGTGCACCTGCTGTCATATACAGAGTACCAGTCTTCTTGCCTCGGGCAATTATCATTGCGCCCTTTGAGATCTTCCAGTCATCTCCATGGAAGGTTGTGGTATATCCTTCGCCAGCCAACTGACCTACGGATATTAAGTTCTTTCTCAGGTCGAAAATATGTCTGACATCCTTCAGCTCCCATACTGACCCGTTCAACTTAATTTTCACCACGCCTTTGCCCACAATAGCACATGGTTGATCATCACCAAGAAATACGTATCCAAGATTTTCGGGGGTATACTTTTTGAAGAATTCTTTCTGAGAGGTAGTATGGAACGACGCTCCTGAATCTAACACCAAAGATTCCTCTTTGCTCTCCAAAGAGCATATCAATGCGTCATCTCCTCCTGATGTGGAGGTGACATTCACCTCTGTCTTCGCCTCCTTCTCCTTCTGTGCACTTGTAGGCTGTCTAAAAATCACAATGGATAGCTGATCCCTACAAGATTGCAAGGCAATGGTTCCTTCAAATCAAGAAGCAGAATTCATCCTTACAAGCAAAACAGAAGATATTTCTAAATCATTACATCCGTAGCATTATAATCGCTACAAACACGACCTCATGTTTGAGATGATTGATCTTGATGGTTGCGACAACAACATGACCAATATTATATTAGCAACTATTAGAGATGTTGATGAGCAGTGTAATGATTTCAGAAATAAAAGATTGGACTTAGTCGGTGAGTTGCTTGGTAGAGAGCTGTGGGCAAATATTCATCTAAAAGTCACTATGGATGATTGATTCCCGTTAAGTTTCAACAATGAAAGCTACAATCAGATAACTTTCATGCCAACAAACGAAAGCTGCTAATGGAGGACTTTTCACATAGATCGAGAAGAGTTACAATTCAACGACGCTTCCGACAGCTGATGAAAACTCTATTCAGCAGTCTTCACAATCTACAGTGAAAGTTACAATTTGACGATTTTCACACCTCATCACAGCTAAAGCTAGGATTACGGAGCAACGGTCCTTGCAACGCCCTGTAGAAGAGGTTACAGATCAACTAACCCCTTCTGAAACGCGGAAGTCATCCCCGCGTCATAATTTCGGAAATGCAGTCGACCCTCGCGTTTCCAAGCTACAACAAACTAAACGCGAGCGACCCTCGCGTTCATTGGTGTTCAGCCAACACCCAACCTTGTGTTTCAATTCTAAGATGCGAGGTTAGGGTCCTGAACGCCAAGGTGGGCGTTTGACTCATTCAATCTGGGTCGAACGGTTCCAGAACTGCTTTCCCCACGATCTGAGGAAATCACGCCCACTTAGGAGCGGATTTAGAGGACAGTTACAACCTCTTATCCACCTATAAAATCTCAACAAACTCAACTAAGTTAAGGGTGGCTTTTTGAACGAAAGAGTGAGCTAAGGGGCTTCTTCAGTATCAAAACCGCACAGGTTTGGAGGCGATTCGTATCTCAACCGAACAGAGAGGCAAGAGAGACGAAATCCTTGGAGATAGGATTTTTGAAACCAAGTTCGGGAGATCAAATCCAGAGGAACTCTTCAACAACAGAAGATCTGCTTGATCATTAACCGAATCGTTGGTTCTAACAACTCTATCCACAGAGTTCTAACTCGTTCAGAGTTCTTAAACTCGTTAAAGAGTTACATATAAAACTTTCCACAGAAGTTCATCGTTCCCACGAGATAAAGACGGTCGGATCGCAACGGAGAGCAAATTCGACGCGAACAATCGAAGGAGGCACTCCATCGCTACCTTGAAGAACCCAGTTTTAAACAAATGAGAAAACCAAATTCGTTTTCTTCTCTTTTGTATTCAAGTTGTAACCGAGATTAAAGAATTCAATTCAATTTTCTTTTATTCTCTTCATTGCAATTTTTCCAACATACAGCACTCTTGCACTAATTCTTGTAATGCCCGGTCTTTCCACAATTCCAACACTCGATAGCCTTCGAGCTGTTGCTTGGATTCCTTGATTTGGACCTCCTGTCCTTTGATCTACCTCTGAAGTTTGATTTTCCTCGTCCGTTTCCTCTGGTTGAATTTCTACCTCTTGACTCCGTATGCAATACTGAAGAGGTTGTAGCTTCACCCGTCTCTCTCCGTCGGATCTCCTCACTGAGAACCAAATCACGAACGTCGTCGAACTTCAACTTGTTTCCCGATGAGCTACTCACGGCTGTGACTGTAGCGTTCTAACTCTCTGGTAGGGAAGACAGAAGTATCAACGCCCGAACTTCCTCATCAAACTCAATCTCAACTGAACTCAATTGGGTTGTAACCGTATTAAGTTCATTGAGGTGTTGTGCTACTGACGCGCCTTCCGGCATTTTCAGATTGAATAATCGCCGCATCAAATAAACTTTGTTCATGGCTGATGGCTTCTCATACATATTTGAGAGAGCTGCCATAAGACCCGCCGTGGTCTTCTTCTTCGCTATGTTGAACGCAACATTGCGAGTCAACGTTAATCTGATAACTCCGAGGGCTTGTCTATCTAGAAGGTTTCACTCATCTGCCTTCATAGAATCTGGCTTCTTCCCCGATAGTGGTTGATACAGATTTTTCTGATACAGATAATCCTCTATCTGTATTTTCCAGAATCCGAAATCCGTTCCATCAAATTTCTCAAGTCTCAGCTTTCCTTCATCTGCGGTCATGGCTCCCACTTGAATCTGACTTCCTCTAGATCATTTCACGCTCTGATACCAGTTGTTGGGAATTAAACGCCTAAATCCCTAATGCAACAGAAACACAAAATAGAAAAAGTACACCAAGATTTACGAGGTTCGGCAACTGCCTACATCCTCGGGAGCCACACAGATAATTTCTTATTAATCAAACAAGAAATTACAATTTAGGAGCAAATCCCAAAACTGAGATTTCTCAGATGAACACTGTAGCTACAGTGTTAATAATTAAAAGGAATAAATCCCTTTGAAATCTCACTTGAGAATAAAGAATCTCCCACAATAAAGAACCCCTCTTTAATTCTCTCTCTCTCTCTCTTAAATCTCCCCTCAACTACTGTTGAAAGCTGGGATTAATCAAAATCGCTGCTGCGATTTTAGGGCTTTAAATGAAGAACGCTACTGCGTTAATGTCCGCCGCCAGAGAGAGATCGGGGGGGGGGGAGAAGCCAACAACAAACCCTAGGGCATCGGGTTGCTTTTATAGGTGAAGTGTTGACAGGCTGGCGACAGTCTGTCGCCAGCGGCCCGCTTGAACGCAAGAGTGGGAGGCAAAGACGCCGAGGTCGGTTGCCAAAAAACGCGATGGTCGGCACACCCAAACGTGAGGGTCGGGAATTCCCCAAAATCGCCAAACACCAAGGTCGTAGCGCCTGTGCGAAGGGCTCGAGCTCGTCGGAGCTTCGCCGTCGACCTCGTCTCCCGCTTCGCCTGCGTCATCCTCGAGCTCGTCGGAGCTCCTAGCTGGCGGAGGTTGGTATCCACCCCCAAAACTAACACATTGTTGGTCTTACATACGTCCTACAAAACTTTTCCTTTGCATAGAGCATTCTACGATCACGTAGGACACTAAAATAAGGAAGATCCAGTTGAAATGTACTAATTTTCTGTAAGTAGTTATAAGCCTGACTCGACCCTCTATGAGCTGGTGCCTAATCCCCGGCCAAGACAAATATGAGCAAGAAAGGGCCTTCCCATAATTGTGTAGGAATTTTAGTATTGTTCGAGTAGGGTTATATCTGTAATTTGATGTACTCTATAACTTATTGAGAGGACTACCTAATTATATTTTAGCATATAATGTTTAGCATGACGAGTATGTGAATGAAGTTTGAAGGGTTTGCTCAACCTAGTTCCATCCTCCGAAAATTGTTGATACAAACTAAAAGGTGTTAGCATTAGGCCGCAATTTCCATCAAAGTATTTTCGTAGTACTGGCAGAAGTGAATATTATATTAATAGAGAGTCCACAAGTTCTAGCATCTGATCCTTATTTATATGGTCAGAAATAACCTCTTTCTGCCTGCTATATCTGTTGAAACTTTTCAGAAAACTAAATACATAATTTATCCTGAAATTTGAGATACAGGTAAAATCTTACATTTGATGCAACAGAGAGATACTATTCTAGAGCGAAGGCCCTACGTGATGAACTTAGATATGGAGCTTGATATAACCTAAAAAGGGGGAACAACGAATTCACGTCTTTTCATTAACCTGCTTGTGATCAAAGGATGTTATCACTTACCTTTAGGCTTTGCGTTGAAGCACCATTCATTTTTTTTTTCCAGTCACCTTCAGCTACAAATTTGTACTCCTACTTATAGGTTTGATGGTAAAGAAAAAAATTCATGAGTTTGAAGTTAACGGTGAAGTTTCTTTCAATTGGCAACCATGCTGGGCAAGAACCAGACGTTGTAATTTGATATCTTCCGAAAGAGAATTTCCTTGAGAATAATAAACTAGTATCTCTATCCATTTTCATTTAGCCTTTGTTTGGTTTGATAGAAAGGGAGACAAAAGAAAGTAAAATAAAAGAGAGAGTGTGTTTCCATTGTTTGGTTTAAAAGAAAATAAAAAGGAAAAAGAAAATAATTTTCACTGTAGAAAAACCGATATATATTTTTTCTTTTCCACTTTCTCTCCGCTGCCTTAGTAAAAATGAGGGAGAGACGGAGTCGCCTTGCTCGTCGCCTCCCAACCTGATCCCGATCTCTCACCTCTCCCTCCAAAACTCGAGTCCATCTTCTTTCTCTTTCACCTCCTTGTTCTCTCTCTCTCTCTCTCTCTCTCTCTCTCTCTCTCTCTCTCTCTCTC
>BQKN01060566.1:57463-79093 GCA_022839385.1 Asparagus kiusianus | reverse complement strand
CTCTCTCTCTCTCTCTCTCTCTCTCTCTCTCTCTCTCTCTCTCTCTCGATCAAACCCTAGTTCAACGCCGTTCAAATCCCAGTCCGATGCCGATCAAACCGTTGTTCAACTTCTTAGTTTTCGACAGCAAAGCGATACTGTAGCTCTCCGATCTGATTGGTTGTCACAGATTTGCTGAAGATTCGAGTTCTCCTCTCAGATCACTCTCCTGTGAAAATGAATCTAGCAAAGAAAAAACTCAATGATTCATCAGTTGAGGTAATTTTTTTTTATTTTTATGGTATTAGATATTATAGTTGCAACTAGTACAATTGAGAACTCAGTCCTTATTGGATCTATGTTGTGATCATAGCTAAGGGGGACCTATTGATTTTAACCTCACTTTTTATTGGGTATTTGCTTGGTGGTTGTTGATTATTGAGTATTATCTGGTTTTAGTAAATTAATCTGAAACCTAAGTAGATGAAAATAACTGATACGTTGGTTTGGTAAGTTGCTCATATACTGAGGTTATTGGCCCTTCATTCTGAATGTAAATATGTGTGCATTTGTTGCTGTCATTTCTTAGTATCAATTTATATTCAAGACCCCTACAGAGGGTTCCTTTGTCTGTAGATTATTACTTGCTTCTTTTGCTCAATACCTTAAAGAGAGCTGTTACATTCATGATTCAACTAAATTTGGGTCAATTGCTTCTTTTGCTCAATATTAAATTTGGGAGCTGTTGTTGTATTCTAAACTTAGGATAAAGGGCAATGGAGGAAGCATTTTTTGAAGTAGCAGTTGTTGACATTATTCACTTTTGATTTCTTGTAGAGGTTCACTAATGTCTATTGGCATTCTGTCCTTAATTAGTATCAATATTCAGAATTTGTATATATAGATGATTTGTAGATTCTTCAACCTGTACATTGGCAACTTTGAGTTTTGGGGTATATTATCAGAAACGTTTGAGTATGATTAACATTGATATAAGAGGAGTTTTTAGTATTTGAAACTTTAGGAAAAAACATTTGTTTATGAATTTACAACATTTCGGTGCCATCCATGAAACAAATTTTTTTGCATACTCTCTAACGAAAAGAAATTAAGTTGATTGATGTCTGGTTCCTATAGGTTAACACAACAAAGAACACCAATCATAACTTCTATTCTTCATATCGGATTGATATGCCGTTTGCGACATCATGAATATAACTGATACGACCTTTTCATAGATGCAATTAGACTCAGATGAATGCTTGGTTTCTCCCGTCAAAGCGACTGAGTTGGAAAATGTTGTACATATGTACATGTTGTAGAGAAATGCCTATAACTTTCTGTGTACATTGCAGATTGAAGTGAAACCTTCTCCATTTGAAAGCAGATTTAAAGACCTATCTATCAATACATTAATTGTAGTCACATGATTTCATTTGGGTCCTAAAATAGTCAAATAAAGTAACTAATTTTACAGAGACCTACTCTGTTCAGAGTTTGTTGACAAATCACCGATTGGATAGTAACTAGACCTCGTCGTTGTTTAACCTGAGAATAGGAAAATGATCTATTAGCTTGCACTAGATAATCATATCCGGTAAAATATGATGATCACATATATATGTATATGATGTGAACGTGTAGGATTCCTAATCTGAGATATGATGTTAGAAATCGTGGATTTTACTTGAATACCAGGCAGGTAACAATTCCATAATTTTCTATTCCTTCATGGAACTTTGAACCTTGTTTCTCGTTCATTTTTACATGATTTCATTTGGGTCCGAGAATAGCAAATGATGATTGCCTATCTCAAGCACAATCTTGATTTGTGCCGGCTACTAGCATATTCACATTAAAAATTCAAAATTTAGTTCCAATCCTTAAATTTCCATCTTTCAATCATTAAATTTTCTGCTAATTCTTATTTCAATGCGAGATTAAGAATTTGTAATGACATTGTTAGAAAATATAAATGTTATAGTTCAGTGAGATTTCACCCCTTCTTTACCTTTGACTATGAACTTTAGAGTTTAGTTTGTGACGTGCTTACTAGAGGAAGTGTTTGAATTTGTAGACAAAAGAAGATGATGAATGGGCAGTACAAAGGAAAAAGATAAAATGTTCAGCAGAGATTGTGGCTGCATATGCAGCATATTTAGATGCTATTATGGTAACTAATATCCACCAAGTAGAGTATGTAGATAGATCTATCTTAGCTCAAAAAGATGAACATAGGAACTTACTTATGGAGCGACTTACTCAACAAAGTGACATAGGCTTGCCTTTGGTATGCATAGGATCGAGTTCTCGATAAGTACCATAATGGAACAAAAATTAGATGATTCCTTGCTATTGACTTATGAAGTTTGCTTTCATGAGGATCGAATTAAATGAACATGATTTGACTTGTATCTTTAAAGTGCAATCACGTGGGCAGTTTTTACCTTGAACAAAAGAAAAACCAATCTACGGTCTACACTAAAAATAACCTTCTTATGTGGCATGGATTTGTATCTTAGGAAATGAAGAGTACTTGTAATTGTTTAGTTCCTAGTTGAACACCTTTTATGCACTGCATGAAGTAGTAAAAATATGAACACGAATTGATTTCATTTGTCTTATATATTTTGTTTGTCTCTGTTAGAGGAGTATATTGTGGGTGCTAGAAGAGTATCCAGATAATTTTCCTTTCGCATGAAATAAGTGAATATCGTCTGTTGCTGACTTGTTGAAGCCATCAGTATGCTGATTTCCCGCTTCAATACCTATAGTGTGAGTTGTGGATTATATTGTTTGATTGGGTTAGAATTCTATTTTAGAGTGTGTATATGCCTGTGCATATATGTATGCATACGTTTGCATGGGTGCTTGCACGCATGCGTGCACGTGAGTGTGCATGTATGCATGTATCTATGGCTGGAACTCTTTGAGCTTAATGTTACATTCTGAAAAGAAATTAACTGGCCCTCCAAATTTTAGTTGCTACTGATAATATATACCCTTTTATTTGTAAATGTCTCCACTATTTAGCATCAACTAACTGTGTCACAAATAATTAGGCTTTTATTACAACATATCTCTTCTGAAGGCTTTGTAGTTAATTTTAATTTTGAATATGTTCATGTTATGCTCAATATGTTCATGTTATGCTCCTGGCGAGACCATTACATGATTGTTTTCTTTTTTAAACTGTCATCTATGTATTTGAGATTAGTAACTTTGTATAGCCATCTATTTGGTGATCTATTTCAACTTTGGATGCTTATGAGTTGAGATCTGCATGACATCTTACAAGATAGGATAGCATGGACAGTTTACCAAAAAGTGCTCCAAAAATAGTTGCTTTGCAAACTCAGGAACACTATGAAATTAAAAAGATTATAGAATGTCACTATTACATTGCGTTCTACAGTAAATTTTTTCTAGTTCTGAGTTTATTGCTTTGAAATTCTTTTCTCCCATACTGATTTATGTACAGATTTACAATAAGCATGCCTTCAAGTTATCTCTCCATTTGGAAGTATTCATTAAATTTCACAAGATTAGAACATAAGGCCACATGGGACAAACTTAACATTACGATGTTTAGTCACTTCCATCATTTCTGATAATTAGCCTTAAGAAAAGAACCATGATATGACGATTGGTAGTTTCATTTTGCTTCTAAAAGAATGTTAAGACTTCATTTTACAGGTTTTTGATGTTTTTTTGTCAATATAGGTTTTTTATGTTCATATTCTACTTATTTGAATTTTTTGAATTAATTTCAGGGGATGAAGGATGCGAGATTGATGTTTTAATGGGCTCACTAAAGTCAAAAACCAAGGACTTTGGCATATTTTTCTCTCTCTTGCTTTGGTTAAGATTCTCTATATGAAATTGAGTGTAATAGAATTTGTTGGTTAAGATTTTCTATATGAAATTGATTATAATAGACTTTGTTGGTTAAAATTTTCTATATGAAATTGATTATAATAGACTTGTGACTAGAAATTGATTATACTTTATATTAGGAATATCATGACATTTACTTTAGATTTGTTTTGGTTCTTTCATTGACCTTTCTTTCTACAAATATTATGTGTGAGAAATGCTATTTTTTTAATTAGTGGAATTGTGGCTGTGCTCCTGCTTGTTAATTGTTTTTTGAAAACTATTTAAAATCTAAATCTAATTCCAAAAAGTATGAATTAGAATTATGTACGTGATAATTTCTTCCTCTTTTTCTCAGAAAGGTAACCAAACAAGAGAAAATGATTTTCTTATGAATTTTCTTCTAACTTTCTTTACAATATTCTTTCTAACCAAACAATAAAAAGAATATCATTTTCTTTTTTTTCCTCTCTTTTTTTACTTTCTCTTTATTTTTCTTTTCTCTCTTTCTCTCAAACCAAACATAGCCTTAGGATACCACATGAGTGCCGCGGGAATTATTGACGCGGAAGGTAAATTTAGTTCAATTCTGTATATCAAACATGTCGCCTCGGCTGTCTCATATAATCATAATCAAGCCTTCTCGAATTAACCGAATTCTTTGTTACAAATCTACTCTCGAGTCTTCATATATCTTCTTCTTATTATTTCACCTGTTATTTTCTTCTTTCATATAACCTATAGTTATGACAACTTTCTAGACGCTAGAGAACTTTTTAGCTAGATAACAAGGCTATTACCCGTGTATCCGAAGAGAAATTTTATCACATCATTGACTTTACACGCTAATCAAACATGTCAATTAAAATATATAAAAATATTAGTACGAATATCTATTTATCTTTGAACAATAGTAAGTTCTGGGAAGTTATGCTGGAGCCTTCAGTTTGTGTTATTATTTTAAAACCGATAGAAAGTTTTTCTAAAACCGAACATAAGTGTCAAATTTCGGTTCAGTCTCTCTCTAAACCGCAACGCAAGTAACTGAATACGTTCGACTACTATACGCCATTTCCCCCTTGATCGCTGGCCCGTTTATTGAGTTGTGGAAGTCACAAGCTTTCTGGGCCTTTTGCAAGGGGATATGCTAGTGGGCCGTACTTTTGTTTTTACTTCATATGACTTGGACCCGACAAAGACTGCGACCTCTAGGGAACATAGGAAATCAGAGCTTTGTTTCTGGTCCTAATCTTCCGAGGAGTCCTGAAAGGCTCAGCGTTCTAATAGGAACAGTATTCTTCCCATCAAGCCTTTGTGCTTATATAACATGAGATTTAATCTGAAAAAAATTAAATCATATTTACTCCTATGATCCTGTGCTGTTCGTGCTGCTCTTAACCATCAAGCCTTCTCTTATTAACCAATTAAGCCCTCTCTTACAAATCTACGCTCAGGTATACATATATCTTCCTCTTATTATTTCGCCTATGATTTTATTCTTTCATATATATTACCTATAGTTATGATAAATATTTGGACACTAGAAATATTTCTTACTGTGTTTGTCTATCTAATGACATATAGATTCATGGAGTTACCTGACATATTCATATCTAAACTTGGGCTGTTCTTGCTCATAGTTTCTACTTTTCTTTGGTCTCGTGGTTTTTGGTGCGTGCACATAATTAAAATTTTAGAAAAATAGTGGAATATTCACAGCTGAAGATTCATCATGATAAACCAATGAAAATAGTTAATTAGTCTTGTATGCGCTTAAAACAATAAATTTCTCAAAGTAATTTAAGAGGTTAATGTTAAATAAAAGAAATAAGTATAATAAAGAAAGAATTTTACCGGTGGTTCGAAAAATTATACAATTTTTATTGATAAAACTCTTATTTAAAAATAATTCTTTGTGGATGCATCGTTAGGTTATGCTTTCCCTCAAATAATTTTTATTTTAAGATTTCTATGTTATATATTAATATAACTAGATGTTCATCTTATCTTTTTGACTTATAAATTACTTTAAGGAATTATTGTAGCAATTTTTTCCAGTTGTTTTTCATTTCACAAACAATAAAAATCAATGTCATTTGAGATTATTAAGTTATATGATTAATTATTAAATAAGATGTCCCAAAATATGATATAGATGTGTGGTACATAAGACATTCATATATTTTTAGAAGGGTAGTGATATCTAGTTAGAATTCTTAAACTATTTTTATATTATATTACTAAAAACAAAAGCGTCAGTGTCCTTGAACGCCATAAATGTTGATAGCAACTCAAGAGTATGGATACCACATTTTCGTTTCTAGTATTAGAAAAATAGTTGAGGATTTGTAGTCAAGTTAGTATTTGCGCTATGTTAGATTTAAACTTAGTTCCTTTTAACTTGGTCTAGGACGCTTTGTTAGATTTAAACTTAGCTCCTTTTTAACTCTCCGCTATGAGAAAAGACAATGTGCCTACTAATATTTGACCAAAAGTTGAGGACATTTGTTGACAAATGTCTAAAAGCCTCGGCGATGCCAATAACAAGCCATACGCGGAAAGAATGTGTTACCTAAATCCACCAAGTTGTAATATATATAATATCTTGTTAAAAAACCGACGGCTTGTCCGAAAATTAAATTAACGAAAATGAGAAAATAGAAAGAGAAAGCGTAGACAATATTTCATCCATGAAACAGAGAAGCACTACCCAAGCAATTAAAAGCTAAAAATCAATCAAGATTTATGCAGCAAAAGTTTTTGTAGCTAATATTTCAAAGCCATGGAGGTTATTGAGATCAAGAGATTTATGAACATGCAAAACTTATATTGTAATAACTCGTGGACTTAATTTGGTTGTGTCCTTTGAAAATGTCATAGGGGCGTCAAATATTGGTCTTAAGAAAGAAATATGATTATTTCTTTCAACAATTTAAAGAACTGTTACAAAAGCAAGAATCTTCATGATACTATTGATTTGAGAGAATTTTAAAATTTTTAGAAAAATGAGATTGATTTTTAATGGGTTCAAAAAATGTGTTATAAATCAAAAGTGAGCTTTGCCACGTCAGTGAGGGTAATGTAGTAATAGATGAAAAAATTAACACCAATTTTTTAACGGAAGTTAAAAAAACAAATTAAAAGTAATAAGGAGTACAATGACTACGTTGAGAGAAAAAAGCGGATGGACCTATTTTAGTATGAAGCCCTAATACAAAGACAAATTCGGTTCCTTGTCCAAGCACAGTTAAAGTCAGAAATAACTCAAAGTGTTTCCTGAGCTCTCTTCAAGCATTAAAAGCAAATGTTACTTGTCCACAATTTAGTTAGATCACATAAAAATATGTTAATTTTCATGAATTATTAGAAGAAATACACAAAGATTAACTGCACATGTCATGTACTATCTGTTGTGCGCGGCAGAAACTTCAAAGCGACACGAACAATAACTCGAGATAAATCACAACCAATAATAAACAAGCACAATCACCAATGACACAAGAGATTTACGTGGTTCGGCAATTGCCTACGTCCATGGGGCAAAAAAGGGATGGGGTTTTCACTAATAGAGAAGAAGAGTACAAATTAAGATTACAAATCACTCAAATGAACAAACTAATCTCACCAAAAAGCTGTTAATCTCTCCAAACAAAACCCTAAACAAATAGCTCAGAAAATACCTCTTTTCTGTGCTCCAAATATCCCAAACTATTGCCTTTTAAACCCTAGAAACGTATATTGGTATTTATACCAACTCAAAATCCAATTCAGAACAAGAAACCAAACATGGGCCTGATCCGCAACGCGGTCGACCGCCACGGTCGACCGCGTCCAACGACAGAGCCTGTAATTCGATTACAGAGTCTGGCGGTCGACCGTGACAAACGACAGAGCCCAAAAATCGACTATAGGGTCTCGCGGTCGACCGCGCCAAATCCAAACTCCTACTCTGAGCCTGTGCACGTTCGCGGTGGACTGGCCTTGCGCCGCGGTCGACCGCGCAGCTCCAAATCAGTTCCCTGTGTCCCAAAAACCTGTTCTTCACCAAAACTCATTGCAATTTCTTCAATTCTCCACCTCGGTGAAGTTTCTTCCTAAACTAAACCGACACCAACTAAACCAAATGCCTCACTTGTTGCGTCCAGTAAGTCATGGCAACAAACTCATGACAACGGACTCAATCCACAACAAGTCGAGCCCCAAATGGAGTGTGAACACTCTCCCAAACGTCGATGTCTCTCACCAAATCGGCTGCATCAAAACTGACTGCCTACGTATCCTCTTGCCTAAGGAATCAAGCCTTCACGTAATTCACCCAAATGGCCTCCAAAGGCCTCAATCCACTAGAAGAATTCGCAACCCTTATCCAACATCACGATCAAGTCTGCAGCTGATAGCATCTCCAATGGCCCTAAACTGAAACAATCCAAACATCTCCACTTGAGATGAACCAATGGCCATATCCAGACTCCATCTATCAGCTACACTCGAATTGATCAACCTATCATCTGCATCAGAATCAACATGATTCCTAATCTGTGTCACATCAGCTGGAATCCTAAATGATACAGTATGATCTGGAGTCTCTATCAAACGTGGAGTAGCATCACTCTCCACCCGCTTTGATGTCCTAATGATCTGATCACCACTCTCTACCTACCGAGAGTCAAATGCGACATACCTGCTCAGAACAAAGTCAGAAGCCAATACCTGATAATCAAACACTCCTCTGACTTCCAAATATGCTATCGGATCAAATCTCACATCCACGATGTGACCAAGTGCTGAGTAGCCAAACATCCGACGCAACCCAAAATCTGAAGCAGCTCCACCAGATCCAAAATCTCTACATGCAACAGTCGACAACATATACATAAGATGGCCCAAACATGTCGTAGCCTGCACACCAATGCCAATGCTCAATATCAAACGCTGATCCTCCTCCAGAAAGGAACAACTCTTCAAATCTACCATCTCATCACTTCGCCTCAAAGTTTCCACACTAATGAAGTGTCTCCAATCACCGTGAGCTCGGCACAAACGCAAGAAAGAACCCTTACCATAATCAAAACGTCGGGTTACCTTTCTACCAACACACTTCCTCCATCTGTTGCGAGCTTCTAGGGCTTCACACCAACGGGACTTGGTTGCAACCCACCAATGACTAGAGCAATCCGCAACTGCGAAAACCACATACCTATTACCTCCCAATGATGCTCCCTTGGAAGGCCCCCGAATGCCTGAATGAACACCCCTCAGAAGACCCCTCGAATGATGGATAGAAGTGCCAAACTCCACCTTGGTCTTCTTGCTCATACCAATGGGTTCACAGGACTTCAAACTACAGAGCAAAGCACTCCTCAACAACCTATGCATGGCATTACCAATCAAATAACCCAGCATCAAACAACGCCACAATCTAGCCGAATCTGATGAAGTCGTCATCTCCCTATCAATCGCCGTGCTTCCGAGCAAATAATACAAATTGCTCCTTCTGACACCCTTCATCACAATTATGGACCTCAATGTGACCTTCAAGCGTGCATCCACCAAGGTCACCCTATAGCCAGCTGCCTCCAAAGCTCCAAGTAAAATGATGTTCATCTTCAATTGCAGAACAAATCTCACATCATCCAACTCTCGTATCATCCCATCACTCATCCTAATCCGAATAGTACCAATACCACCAATAGAGCATGTATGTCTATTACCCATGACCACAACATCCTCTCTTTCTAACTCCTGAAAGCTGGAGAACCAATTTCTTCTAGGGCAAACGTGGTAAGAAGCACCCAAATCCAACATCCACTCCGTAGAGTCAGTATCACAAACTGATGGTAGTACGGACAACGAATAGCCTGAGGAATCCTAATCTGAATTGTTACCACTAGTCTTGACAACATTCACCTCTGAAGCTTGTACAGCTTTCCCCTTATTCTTCTCAGCTCGATCTAACTTTGGGCCATCTTTCCAATGTCCATCCTCTTTACAAAAGGCACACTGATTCTTACGAATCTCACGATGTGCACCTCTAGACTGCGACCTCCTGCTTTGGTTTGAACCAGGGCCTTGAACTACTAATGCATCTCTCGATGCCTTTTCAGAGGACTCATCAATACTTTTCCTCAACTCATAATTCACCAACACTGAGGTCACCTCCTTATAGCTAACAGTAGTTCTTCCATTAATCATAGTTAGAACAAAAGTACCATAATCATCCTCGGGCAACGAACACAAAAGTAGCATCGTCTTGTCTTCATCCTCAACCATGATATCCACATTGGCCATTTTTGAGAGTAGCTTTGTGAAGTTATTAAACTCTCTTCTTCATCTTAAACTGGTAAAACCTCTTCTTCATGTGAAGCCGGTTCTCAATGCTCTTAGTAAGATACTTTTTATTGAGTGTTTCCCACATCTTCTTGGCCGACGTCTCGTTCATCATATCATAAATAAGATCCGGCGTCAAGTATGACCGAATAACTCCACACGTCCTTCTATTCATCTTCTTCCAAACCTTATCTTCCATATCAGTAGGTTTCTCTTGCAACTCAAGAGTATCTTCCAAATTCTGTGCATCCAAGGCGTCCATAACATGACACCTCCACAAACCAAAGTTGATCTTACCATCAAACTTCGGAACATCGATCTTCATGTTATTGATGCTCAAACTATGTATCGTCTTCGTAAGAGACGATCCCGATGTGCTTGCTTCACCTATGTTGTCGATCTAACTCTTCAAATGTGAATCCTTTCATAGAATCCTTCAAACAAGCCTCAAGCCGAACCCGAAGCTCTGATACCAATTGTTGTGCGCGACGGAAACTTCAAAGCGACACGAACAATAACTCGAGATAAATCACAACCAATAATAAATAAGCACAATCACCAATAACACAAGAGATTTAAGTGGTTCGGCAAATTGCCTACGTCCACGGGGCAAGAAGGGGATGAGGTTTTCACTAATGGAGAAGAAAAATACAAATTGAGATTACAAATCACTCAAAGGAGCAAATTAATCTCACCAAAAAGCTCTTAATCTCTCCAAACAAAACCCTAAACAAATAGCTCAGAAAATACCTCTTTTCTATGCTCCAAATATCCCAAACTCTAGCCTTAGAAACCCTAGAAACGTATATTAGTATTTATACCAACTCAAAATCCAATTAAGAACAAGAAACCAAGCATGGGCCTGAACCGCTACGTGGTCGACCACCATGGTCGACCGCGCCCAACGATAGAGCCTGTAATTCGATTACAGGGTCTGGCGGTCGACCGCGGCGATCGACCGTGACAAACGACAGAGCCCAAAAATCGACTACAGGGTCTCGCGGTCGACCATGGCGGTCGACCACGGCGGTTGACCGCGCCAAATCCAGACTCCTACTCTGAGCCTGTGCATGTTCGCGGTCGACCGGCCTTGCGCCGCGGTCGACCGCGCAGCTCCAAATCAGTTTCCTGTGTTCCAAAAACCTGTTCTTCACCAAAACTCGTCGCGGTTTCTTCACTGTCACCAAGCTTATTCTCACTAGTTAAAGATTAAACCTAGTAGTTAATTAAAAATTTTAAAAATTTTGTCAAACACTCTCATTAGCTGTTACTAAATATTTTAATTCTATTTCTGCCTATAGTTTAATTTAAAGCACCTGTATGCTCGGGTAATTAGGCTTTCAGGTTTTGAAATTTCTGGATATATTTATGGATATCACACACTGTTGTTTGTTTTATTTTCAGGGACTCCGAGAAGCTCTTGTCTATATCCGTATACTTAATACTTCATTGGGGGAAATTGCAAATGAAAGAAGAAAAGAAATTAGAATCAATGTCAATTGAAGCCCGATCAAATCCATGCCTTGTCTTCGTCTACAAAATGAAGCAAAAATATCAAACATTCTTCAGCCTGCCAGAAGGAAAATCTTATGTCAGAAATATTGAACAAATGCAAAATGGCATATGTTGTTCAACTGCTCAGGGATGGATGCTAATTGTTGACCAGCTTGGTAAACACTGTTTTTTATTCGATCCAATCACTATGTCGAAGAAAGACCTACCCCCCTTGCAACAAGAAGCTAAACCCATCACTTATCTTTTATGTACCTTATCCTCTTCTCCAACCGATGAAAACTGCACGGTATTATGCGCTGATATTGGGGAAGAATTGCTCTTTTTCTGTCAATTTGGAGATCCAGAGTGGACGATTTACAAGTATCACCCTGAACCAGGTAACGAACTTTCGTGTATAGCAACTTGTGATGGAAAGTTCTATGGCCTTACATTGCAAGGTAACTTTACAACAATTGATTGTCCGCCTCACCCCAACATAGATATTCTAGAACCAATAAATGCTCCCTGGCCAATTGGGACTTCTTCGATCGCATCTTACCTGGTTGAATCCTCTGGTGAGATTTTTTTAGTTGAACGTCATGTGAGAGCATCGAATTCAAAAAAAACCACTAATATTTCAATCATGAAGAGAGATTCTTCGAGACAAGCATGGGATGTAGTTGATAACATCAGTGGGAGGGTGATATTATTAGGAGCAGATCATTCTTCGGCATCATGGTCTGCAAATGAACTTGACGTCAAGGGAGACTGCATATATTTTGTAGAAGCGCACGATAAGCGCTTGTATTGTTTCGACCTGGAGGAAGGATGCATATCTGTAGACATGCCTTGCCTTCATGTTAAACCCACAGGACTTACACCCATCTGGATTTTACCAGCATCATAAGTGCTTTCTATTATAAGTACTAATTTGTATTACTTGCATTAAGACCTAGCAATTCTGTATTGGTTTTATAAATGTATTTTCATGGTATCATCAAGTTATCCATTCTGAGTATAAACTCTGAAGTACCACTTTTCATCTCGGCAAAGAATATTTTGTCTAGTGATCATATGGATCCTTACTAATCTACTGCAAAATAATAGCTTGTGAGTTGAAACGAGTAGCAGTTGACTTGTGCTTAATAATAAACATCTGATGGCAGAAAATTTAAGGCGAGATTTGCATCATTAAGAATCAAGACTTCAGTTTCGTGTGTTCAAAGTGAACTTTGGATCCTGCCAAAAAACAAAAAAAAAGATTATATAGAAAGAAATATCTACAAAGTCGTCGCTTGGAGCTTAGTATGAAACTTGACGAGTTTAGGAAATTTTAGTAATGGTATTGTGTATATGTGCACCAATGCAGGCGCATATTATGTCTTGTGTTATGTAAACTAATATTTACAGTACTACTAGTACTTTGACGCATGTGATGCGTGCATGATGATGCAGATACGTGGGGATGCAGAATGTATATTGTCTAAGTCATCACTAACTTTTCCCTTTATAATTCTTATAATGTATACATCTAACTCTTTGAAAGACCCTAGAGAGGGAGGGGTGAATAGGGTTTATGCTGATCTAATCTGATATTAATGCCGATTAAAACTAATTAACTATCTATCCTAGCAAGTATGATATTCAATAGATATATGTAAGGATAAGCAATATAAACAAGGGTGATATAAATATGCAACAATGACGATATCAACAAAGAGCAAAAATATAAATGAACGCCAATGACAAACACAAACAAACAATATGATCATGAAGTTCGGTCAACCCTTGACCTACGTCTCTGCTCCTCACCTCGAGAAGATCTCCACTATCACAAATGTGTTTTCGACGTTCACCCAAAAATGTTTACAACTCCACACAATCTCGGTTTTCTAGCTCACCGAAAACTCTCACAATCACTCACAATGTAAACACACTCTACACCCTCTAAGTGTTGGCCTAGCACGTGTCCTCCTCTTTAAGTGCTCGGATTTACAACATCTCTCTAGGCTTCACTACCAACGCCACTCCTCTTGGAATCGACCCTGTCTCTCACCATACACTCCTCTTAGTGTACAAGTGTAATACAATGTGATTCTCACAATTAAGTTGAACAACAAATGATTTGTTCTCTATAGTAGATGAGAACACAATGTAAGCCCACACTCAATGTTACAATCCCACAATCCCAATATACTATGTATGAAAATACTAGAAGCTCAAATGGGTGTGTGTAAATAATGAGTGAAAATGAGATATAAACTCAATTAAAGTCCAG
Source organism: Asparagus kiusianus (assembly GCA_022839385.1). Classification (NCBI taxonomy): domain Eukaryota; kingdom Viridiplantae; phylum Streptophyta; class Magnoliopsida; order Asparagales; family Asparagaceae; genus Asparagus; species Asparagus kiusianus. The sequence goes on along the minus strand of BQKN01060566.1, from coordinate 65,139 downwards.
CTTATAGAAATGAAAATCAAACGTATAAATAGCTAGATATGAGTTTAGAAAACTTCTCCATTGAAGACAAGAGATAGATAGATGAGATGAAAGCCCAACCACAAATTTATGATCTCCTCTTGCTCTTCTGAAAACTTCTTCACAAATCAAACTTGTAAATAAACTTTTAAAACCCTTAAACTCTTGTAAACTTGTTTTGAAACTTTCTTAAACATCCATATGAAACTATGAAAGTTGAGGGCTTTTTATAGCCTATTAAACCAGGAAAAAACCCCTAAAAACCCATAAAAACAAAAACTAGCCGTTATAGGCTGAAAAGACACCCCAAAATCCAGTATTCTGAAAATTTGTGTATCTAGCTTTGTAAAATAAATTAAATATAGTAAATCAACTCCAACAATCATGAAATTTTTAGGGAAGGTTCTAGACATGTATATGAACATTATAGAGAAAACAATTATGAAATATAACTTCCCATTTATGAGAAATAAATATTTTAATATAGATATTCCAAATTCTAAAAACTGCTGAAACACCTGATTTTATAAAATCAATTTGACATAGTAAATCAACTCCAAAAATGATAAAATTTTGGGAAATGTATGTAAACATGTAATAAAACACGTTAAAAAATAATTTCTCAAATTACGTTTCCTATTTTTGAAATATAATTTATTTTGTAAACCATTCAAAAAAGCAAAAACGTTAAATACTTGATTTTGACAAAAACAATTTCAAACATTTTTGCAAATCTTTTTGAATGGATTAAAAGACTTTAGAAAAGATATAAAATAGTTTAAACAAGTCTTTAATCCATAAACATATAATTTTGCAAATAAACGTCTTTAATCCATAAATGAAATCATGTTTATTTGCATGTATAGATATGAAACAAATACGTGTGTATATATAGCTATATACATTTGTTTCATATATATATGGCTAAACATATTGCTAAACAAAATCGATAAATATAAAACATGTATATATGTAAACAAGTCTATATGATTTACTATATTTATAAAAATGTGAAAACTATAAAACTAAAAACGATGTGTGTGTATAATATGATTGAGCTTAAAGTACCAACACACAAAGCATAAATCTAAAACATTATTACCCAAGCTATGAGATCTTCAATATGCCTGACTTAGTTGCGGATGAAGCTTGGTCTTGAATATGACTTGATGTGCAATGGCTTCATACCGATATTCTGCCAACCTCCATTTGATGTGATCGTTTAGCTCAATTCCATCCAACCTCCGACATCATTGTTTGTCTAGAATACCTAATAACAAACAAAAACACTAGATAAATAATATTAGGAATTGTTTGTAATCATTAAAACAAGATTAGGGAGTAGGCTCATAAACATGAGACCAACACTCTTCTCTTTATAATTATTATATAATGTATAAATATGTAACTTAACTAATTCGTTAAAAATCGAATTCCAACTTATAAGTCTAATCAAGCTGTTGTTGTTGCTGTTAAAGAGCTTAAAGTCAAAAATTAACTTGATAATTATAAGATTAATTTTCACACCAATGGTACAATTTGTAAAAAGAAATTAAGATGAATAGAGTTTAAAAATTTTAATTTTAAAGAATTAAAATATAAAATTAATATTTAATAATCAAATATGGCCAAACTACTATGGCATATTTCTTTAATTTTAAATGAATTATTAAATTGAATATAATTGAATAACTAGACAATCAGTTGAAAAAACTAGTTGCTAATTATTTCCATTTTAACATTTTTTTCCTGGTTATCGGTTTGCTTTTATTCTTCCGGGCTGGTCTGCAGCCTATTTAAAAGTCATGTGCAATGTTTGGTTTGGGTTGGCCCCGTGTTTGTCGTTATCATATTGGTTTTATTCTCGAGAAAATTGTGTCAAGGCCCAAAAAACACATCTTTATGTGCTGTAGCTCCTTCACTTTCCCCCCATGTGGTTCAGCCCCAAAAAGTGTGACATCTTGTGCTGCAATCATTTTTTAGCAATTATTACCGGCCAACTAAACATAGAGAGAATAAAAAGTACAAAACTTCAAAATGCTCTTATCTACTCTATTCTTTCATGTTAGGTCTATTTAGAGTTCTTGTTAGGTCTAATTTCAGCTCAATTTAATTCATATTAAGTCCAATTTAATGTTAAGTCTAATTTTATGTTAAATCCAATTTAAGTCTAATTTCATGTTAAGTCTAATTTAATTCATATTAAGTCTAATTTAATTCTTTTTAAGTCTACTTTAAATCATGTCATGTCTAATTCAACTAGTTTTAAGTATACTTTTAATTGGACTTAACATGAAATTAGATTAAAAACTAAATTAGACTTAACAAGATTTAAATTAGACTTAAAAGGAATTTAACATGATTAAAATTAGACTTAAAATTTTGTGTTATGTCTAATAAAAGTTCGTGTTAAGTCTAATTCATGTTAGGTCTAATAAAAATCCGTGTTAAGTCTAATTTCATGTTATGTCTAATAAAAGTTCGTGTTAGTTCTAATAAAAGTTTGTGTTAGTTCTTATTTCGTGTTCGTGTTAGTTCTAACTCATGTTAGGTCTAATTGGTGTTCATGTTAGTTCTATTTCGTGTTTGTGCTAGTTCTAACTCAGTTCGTGTAAGTTATAATTCATGAGTACTTAGAACTTACACGAACTGAGTTAGAACTAATACAAACACGAAATAGAACTAACATGAACATAAATTAGACCTAACATGAGTTAGAACTAACATGAACACGAAAATAGAACTAACACGAACTTTTATTAGAACTAACATGAATTTTTATTAGACCTAATATGAAATTAGACTTAACACAAATTTTATTAGATCTAACATGAATTAGACTTAACACGAACTTTTATTAGACCTAACATGAAATTTTAAGTCTAATTTTAATCATGTTAAATTCTTTTTAAGTCTAATATAAATCATGTTAAGTCTAATTTAATTTTTTTAAAGTCTAATTTCATGTTAAGTCCAATTAAATTAAACTTAAAACAAGTTAAATTAGATATAACATAATTTAAATTAGACTTAAAAGAAATTAAATTGGACTTAATATGAATTAAATTGGACTTAACATGAAATTAGACTTAAATTAGACTTAACATTAAATTGGACTTAATATGAATTAAATTGAGCTGAAATTAGACCTAACAAGAACTCTAAATAGACCTAACACGAACTCTAAATAGACCTAACATGAAAGAATAGAGTAGATAAAGATATTTTAAGGTTTTTTTTACTTTTTATCCTCTCTATGCTTTGTTGACAGGTAATAATCGCTAAAAGAGGGCTGCAACACAAAATGTCACACTTCTTGGGGATGAACCATATGGGGGAAAAAGTGAAGGAGCTGCAACACATGAAGATGTTGCTTTTGGGCCATTGACACAATTTTCCCTTTATTATTTATGGGTTGGAATTTGAGCTTTTAAGTACAGGTAAGAGTTCACCTGGATTTTATGTGGGGCAAAAAATGACTTCACTTGAATTAGTAATTCATCACCAAATTTAAGTCCTTATTTATTTATTTTTTAAATTACTATAAAAAATTATCCATGTTCCTGTTTTAGTTTCGTTGTACATGGATTATAAGGTAGGAAATTTTTTGCAATAGAATTTCTTATAAAATCAGAATTAAATTTGTGTTCAACAAGATTTCAACCTAGGTTGTTCTAGTACCATCTTAATTAAGTTTTTTTAATCATTACATAAAAACTACGAAGCAATGATTTAAAAAAAATTGCTTGGAAAAGTATCATTAGCATTAATTCATTGTCCTATGTATATTTTTAGTGTATTGTCGGGATCTTACATCAAAATCATATTTGCTCTCACCAAAATTGTGTGTTGTTTTTGCTGCTCTCTTTTTAAGTCTTCAAAAGCGAAGACTAATATTAGGTATTTCTTCTTTTTCCGTATACATATTATGGTGATTGTTCTTATTATAAACAAATTACAACTTCTTGTTGCTAGTTGCTACTATTATACACACCTTATCCTCTTCTCCAACCGATGAAAACCGGAAGGCTTTATGCGCTGACATGGGGGAATAATTCCTCTTTTTCTATCAATCCGGAGATGCAGAGTGGATGATAATTTACAAAAATGACCTTTGGCTTTTGAATATTGCAACTTATGATGGAAAGTTCTATGGCCTTACGTTCCAAGGTAACCTTGCAATAATTGATTGTCCGCCTCACCCTAGAATAAATATGAGTGGTGTTAGGGGCACACTCCCAACCACAATCTTCACCACACCTCCTCTTCCTCTATAGTGCATTGGGCCCCACATCAAATTTTAAAAAAAAAATTGATATGGGGCCCAATACACTATAGAGGGAGAGGAGGTGTGGTTGAGATTGTGGTTAGGAGTGTGCCCCTAACATTTCTAAATAAATATTCTACAACCAGTAAATGCTCCATGGCCAATTGAGACCTCTGGGATCATATCATACCTGGTTTAATTTTCTGGTGAGATTTTTTCAGTTGAACGTTATGTGAGAGCGCCAAATTCAAATAAAATCACTAATATTTCAATCAAGAAGAGAGATTCCTCGACGCAATCATGGGATATAGTTGATCAGATTAGTGGGAGGTGATATTATTAGGATCAGATCATTCTTCAGCATCATGGTCTGCAAATGAACTTGGCGTCAAAGGAGGCTGCATATATTTTGTAGAAGCTGTTGGAAAATTATCAAATAATTAAGATTATAGCATGAAATAAATCCGAAATCAAAATAAATGAGAGATAAGAAAAATTAGGCCTGACGGGAGCAGTCGTGTATTCACTGCTTTAGAAGATTGAGAATTCGCCTATCGTCCTGGCGCAGATGGTTCCCTTCCCTCTAGCGGTAAAAGCCTCAGGAAACGACCGGCCTCTGCACTCAGGCGAGAGTGCGGAGTTTCAGCTCAGATGAAAGAAGTTGCCCATAAAATAAAACTAAGATATAGATGAAAATAACATGTAGGGGAGAGAAGAAAAACAAGAGAAACTTGTTGTATATTTTTTCTTATTGTTTTGAGCTCAACATACGGATATATATATAGGGTTGGAAAAGACGTTACAAAACCCGTAATTAATTTCGTAATGTTCGTCATAATGTATAGCCATTATGCTCATTTTAATTTCTAATTAAAACATATTTTAATTACAAAATTTATTAGTATTCATTAAGGCAAAATTGCATTTTCTCCAACAAAATATTCAACAGTCCCCCCCCAAAGGCAATATTGACTGAAAACTCAAAAATAAATAAATCAATAAATCACAAAAGAAAATAGGTTGGGCAACATTACGTATCATGAATTCGGGAGAGGTAGCTTCCGGCTTTGAACCTTTCCTTAGTGAGTTCATCGCTACCTGAGAGACATAATGGACTAAGCTTTGAATTAGGCCCCTTATATCAGGTATTGATGAAAACACACACAATACGCTTCATCTATTGAGCAAAGCGGGTTGAGCGTTAAAGGTCATGCTCACAATAAACTGACTCATGAGAGTTTCTAGGGGTTAGCCCAGCCCCCCTAACCGCGGCCATCACGGTTCCTCTCATGTAGGTAAGTCCTTAAAGGGTACTACAGTTGTTTATTTAATACCCCCCATAATACACATGTTGGACTTATTAAAAGTAAAACTCAGCCTAGCCAGCTGTATCATAAGAGCATTGTCATCATAGAGAAGGGGTAGTAGCACAAGCTACATAGTGATATATAAATATATCTGGGTCGATGCTCCATACGGGTGTTACTAGTCCAGCTTGTTTCTACCACATTGAACCAACATTGGGACTAAGTCTCCAAATAAGGGTTGGGTTCCCACTGTCAGTGACATCTTTTATGGGCTTAATCCCATCTCCCTCGATGAATCCAGAACCACACTCCTGGATAATCCCTTAATCAAAGGGCCAGTAAGATTCTTCTCAGACTTTACAAAGTCTAGAATCATAACTTTGCCTAGCAGGCGTTGTATTTATTTATCAAGTTCTTATTTTATTTTGTAATTAGTCCTTCTTATTGTTTGAAATTGACATTAGGTCCTTCTTTAAAATTAGTCTCTCCAGACAAGAGTACAAATAGCAAGAGGAGAGATTAATTTGAAACAACTTATAAGGATAATGAACCTAATAGTAATTTTTAATTATCTAATGGACTAATTTCAATATAATTTCAATGATTTTGAACTTTTATTCATCATATAGATAGAAGTTATAAGATATACCTCTTGATTTGATTTTCAAGACATTGATTCATCATATCTCTTGTAACTAGACATAATAGTTGACAAAGCATATTTATATCAATTCTAATCATTTCCTAAAATCTCAAGAGAAAGCATTATACATGTAGTAAAATAAAGAGCTATAAAATAATTCTTTTAGTCACTATCAAAACATGTTAGCATAGTTATTGATGTCTCTTGTCAATAAACAATGGATTATAATAATTAGACATTTTTTATTTTAAATGTCTAAACAAATTTGATATGTGCTCATGTCAAGTAGAAATGATCAAATATTATCAAGGAAGGAATAGAAAACAAAAGCACAAAAAGGTTTGTCATTACTTCCGGGTTCTTTGGGAACACAATATGTTGTACATTTAAAGAACTAAATCCCAACATTGCTAATAGAACCTTTAGAGTTTAGAAGATAGAGGAATCAATTTAGCAACAAGAAAATTAAACAAAATTTTTGAATGCAACATGTAAGCATAAAAGGTCATGGTTTATGAGCATAAAAGATCGTATTCTATGTCTGAAATGTAAATTTTAAATTCTTCTATTATAAGAGGTTTCAAATTGGTTGTCTTCAAAAGAGACCATCCAAATTTAAATTGGTTTCCTACAAATGAGACCTTCCAAATTTAAATTGGTTGCCTACAAAAGAGACCTTCCAAATTTATGTTGTCATTTTCTAGTACCACCTCTTAAACACATAATAATAATAATAATAATAATAATAATAATATTTGTATATACGTGCTTTAAATTTTACAAGTACATTCTTGCATAAAACCTTGTAATTAATCACGTAACAAATGCAAGTTATCTAAAAAGACATATGAACATTTATTGCAATATCCATCATGATGCAATAAAAGAGATAAACTTTACATTTGAAGATTTGAAATATAATCCACCATAAAAAATAGAATTTTAAAAGATGCACCTCTTTGATTTGGTTCACTCATATATTTGTTATACCCTAGAGGGGGGGGTTGATTAGGGCCTTATGCTAATCTAATCCGATTAAATGCCAATTAAAAGTAATTATCAAGTTATCCTAGCAAGTATGAAATACAACAAGATATATGAGCTAGGATAAATAATATGAACAATGAGATATATCCTATATGATAAAGCTATATATGCAAGGATATATAAACTAATACAAGGGGTAAACAGTACAAACAAGATAGTGGATGATATAGAAATGGGCAATGCACAAAGGCGATATAAGATATGAACATAAATATGAATGAACGCCAAAGCACACTCAAACAAGCAGTATGATCACGGAGTTCGGACCTTCCGTCCTACATCTCCGCTCCCCAGTCCCGGGGAGAAATCCACTAACACAATCCGGTTTGGAAGCCGGAACTTCTTCTACACACTCGGTTTTCTAGCTAACCGAAAACTCTACAACTCACACTCT
>BQKN01060566.1:38862-52463 GCA_022839385.1 Asparagus kiusianus | reverse complement strand
ATCCATCCAACCTCCAACTTGTTGTTTGCCTAGAATAAGTACAAAAACATAAACACTAGACAAACAACATTAGAAGTAAATTGTTTGTTAAACATCATCAAAACAAGAAGGCCAACAATATTGATCATTTATCATTAGGCAATATATGATGCAAGAAGCGTAAAATGCATATGATTTTTTCTCATAACTCCGGTCCTCTTATTCATGCTTGAATATAAAATGTTTCATATGGAATTATAAGAATTATCAAATAAATAAATATAATCACATAAGCATATGATTGTAAAACGAAAGCTATAAATGAAAAGGTTTTGCCAATACCACTAGACCAGAAACTTAACTAGATCAGTTTCTAACCAAAAACTCCTAAAGTGAAAATTTAAAGTTTTACCCGGGTAGTTAGCCAGGTAAGGATAGTATTAGAGGTTGATAAAAGATCAATTAAGTACCTCGTTCCTTGCAGAGTGCGTTACGCAACCCCTAAACCTTATCTTAGACACCAACTAATCCAAGAAAACTTGAACCGGTTCACTCAATGAGTTTTTGTTCCTTAACAGTATATAGAAACTTTAAATATTTCCTGCAAGTTTTTAATTTGCCTAGCAATTATACTGCAAACATATGTTGGATAAGGCCGAGGAGGGGTTTACCTATTGATGTTCGAACCTCATGATTTACATGTCGTGAGAGTAAAAATTTGTTTTGTGGGGTCTGTGAGAACGACTCCAGCCCACCCCAACAAGCTTAGAATAGCAAGGTTGAGAACAATTTAATTTGTGGAAGAGCTTGAACTTCAGACTCGTGAGGTACTGAAAGGCAAAGAGCCCACTTGCAACATCTTAAAATAGCAATTAAGACAATAAAAGCAATTAAAACAATTAATTACAATTAATTACAATTAGTAGTAATTAATTACAACTTAATTAACAACAATTAATTAAATTTAACAGAAATATTTAATTACAAATTTCTGCATGAACAATAACCAAAACTGATTTTATTTTATTTTATTTTTTATTTTTTAACAAAAAGTTAACTAATAGATAAGCAATTTAGTAGCAATTTTTTTATTTTATTTCTGATGAACAGTTTAGAAAAGTAACAATAAACTCAAATTAATTTTTTTTCATGAACACTAATGAATGGTAACGATAAAACAATTATTTTTTAATTCAGATGAACAGTAAATGTCATGAATGAACAGTAACAAATTATAATTTCTAGAGAAGAGAATTTTTTCTCTTTAATGAACAGCAACTGTTTATCCGATGAATAGAAGTTTTTTAAACAACAAATTAATAAAATTAATAGATAAACAAATAAACAAAGTAATTAGCATCAACTATTTTGGAATGAACAACAAAGATAAAATTCGGGTGAATAGTACTTTTGATGAACAGTACTTTTAAATTCCCCCCCCCCCAATTAAAAGAAATTATTCACCAATAATTAAAAGTAATTAATTATGGATAAACTTATTTCTGATTTAATAAATCAACAACTATATTCTCAATCTTCTAGATTGTTGGAAAATTATCAATTAATTAAGATTATAGTATGAAATAAATCCGAAATCAAAATAAATAAGAGAAAAGAAAAATTAGGCCTGACGGGAGCAGTTGTGTATTCACTGCCCTAGAAGATTGAGAACCCGCCTATCGTCCTGGCACAGTTGGTTCCCTCTCCCCTAGCGGTAAAAGCCCCTGAAAATGGTCGGTCTCTACACTCGGGCGAGAGTGCAGAGCTTCAGCTCAGATGAAAGAAGTTGCCCATAAAATAAAACTAAGATGTAGATGAAAATAATATGTAAGGGAGAGAAGAAAAACAAGAGAAACTTGTTGTATATTTTTTCTTATTGTTTTGAGCTCAACATACGGATATATATATAAGGTTAGAAAAGACGTTACAAAACCCGTAATTAATTTCATAACGTTCGTCATAATGTATAGCCATTATGCTCATTTTAATTTCTAATTAAAACATATTTTAATTACAAAATTTATTAATATTCATTAAGGCAATTTCCTTTTCTCCAAAAAAATATCCAACAGAAGCGAACGATAAATGCTTTTTTGACCTGTTGGAAGGATGCATATTTTTAGACATGCTTTGCCTTCATGTTAAACCCACAAGACTTACTGTTGTGTATCAACTCAAACTCCCAGTTAGGATTGTGCTTTTGATTCTTTGTATAACTTCATGAGGATTAGAGAGAGTTAGAGATCTATCATGATTAGAAGTTTGGATTTTATCATGAATAGAGGTTTGAATCCTATTCTAATTAGGAAGTTAGGCTAGAGATAGGGTTTTGATTTCCCTAATCCCGTAGTTTTTCCCTATTGAGAATATTCCACGTTAAATCTCGTGTGAATCTATTTGTTGTGTTTGGTAGTTTTTCTGGGTTTTTGCGATCTAAAAATCCTAACGAGCGATATATTAATTGTAGTTCGACGGTTCATGGAGGTCTGAATGGTGTGAGATTAGTGAAGGTGTTAGCTGTCGAAGCGCGATGATCAAGACCGGAGGGAAAAAAAGGAAAGTTACTGTTGTTTGCGTTAGGAACAAGTTTCATTATATAATTTATTATAACTGTTTATCGATTACAATGAATACAAAAGAGTGAGTTTCGTGCTTTGTAAAACTATTCTTTACAACAAAATCAAATTATAAGTGCTCCTTAGAAACACACACATGATCGTTTTGGATCGGTGCTTGCATTTTGGTGGAAAGTCGTTTCTTTCATTAGCGGACTCATTACAACTTCAGTAGTTATAATGAATTCAACAAAAATAAAAACAAAATATTACAACTCTCTTCAAACACACACAACAGACGTTTATCACCCACTGTTTGCGTGAGATCTTTGCCTGTGCCGGGGTTAATCCGTGGACCATCGAGCGATCAGATCAGAATATAGATTTCGTTGACTCACAAAAGAGTCAAGAAATTAAAGTGAATATCTCAGCAAGGTGAGATATCCACTCTTCTCGAGAATCACAACTATGTATGATCTTAAGGAAAACATATGAACCAGACTGTAGATCTATCAAACTCTCCTTCTTTATACCGAAGAACTTGCTAAGATCTCTTCCTCCTCTCTGGAATTTGTGATCCTCACTCTCCAATTCAGCAGGGATTCACCAAGGCTCGAGAATTCTGGATATGTACAAATGAAGGCCCTAGGGCTGTATTTGTAGGCTTCGAGAGCTTAGTTTTTAGATAAGAACGACTGATTCCCTCTTATCTTCAGTTAAACCACGTTCAAATCAGTTAGAGAGGCTCTGGATCATGATCGACCAGAATCGGGGCAGTTAACATCGAAGAAACAGTGAAAAACAACATTTTTGGGCCTGAGACACTCTGTGTGTCTCAGCCCTGGCCGAGACACAGTTTGTGTCTCGGCTGGCTGAGACACTTGTTGTGTCTCGGTTTTTGACCGAGGCGTCGTTTTACGTGCCTTGACTGTTTTCGTTATAATTTTCTCGTCCTATCTTAGAATGATGCGATTCAAAGTGCATCGGAAAGCCAAAGAAGAGATCTACAACATCTTATAGGTGAATCACACGTGGAACAGATGCGACACGAGTGGCGCTTCACCTTTCATGAGTGAAACATAATTCCCGATCGGTTCATTTCTTCGTTATTCTGTCGTCCCGTTGACTCGTGTGTTTTGTCAACTCGCTTCATTTGCTCGTCGATGTTAGATAATCCTCCTTAACTCAAATAATGATGTTCATTGTATTCTCTCTATCTTGAGCTATGTGTAGGAACTCATAAGCAATTTTTAACGCCTACAGATACCTCCTCCAAAGTGTTTCAGTCTTGTTTCTTTTATAGAAGAGTCTGAAATACTTTGGATATGATATGACCAATCTTCAGTCGGTGAAAAAAGACCTATACTTGGCTTCAGTTCTTGACTTCTTCAATCTTTAGTCTATTCAGTATTTTTTCGAATAGCTAAAATCCTCCCGGCGTTGCATTTATCGTCTAGCTGTTATCGAAGTCTTGAATTCAAACTGACGTATTGGTTTCTGATTTTAGCTCGTGTCATTGAATCGATGCTGAACTGACTATCTTCATCGGGGATTCGTATCTGAATTACGATTGAACTCCCTGGGATTATTCTTTGACCCGCCATTTTGTTCTAAGCCTTATTTTAGTGAAAATTATCAACGTGTTGGCTGGCGTTAAGCTTCATTGCAATGTGTTGATCAGCGTTGACCTTCATTTTAATGCGTTGACCAGTGTTGAGCTTCATCTTCACACGTTGACCGACGTAGCGGCGCGTTGACCAGTATTGACTTTCATTTGCAACACGTAGCAGTCCCAAGTGTCGAGGCTGCAGGACCAACTATTGAGGCTTGGTTCTTCTGTAGGTATGGATTTTACCCTTATGTCCCATTAATTATTCACTTAACCACTGGGGAGTTTTGGTTGCAGGACTAGCTACTGGAGCTAATACGACCACTATTGCAAATGCTTTAGAAGTTCCTTGTGGAGACTTCGGCTAGAGTTGATGTTGTCCCGGGTTCTCAAGTCACGAGACCAACTGATGAAGCTGGTGCGTCAGTGACTATCGAACTTATAGGATTTTTGGCAAACCCTCAGCCATCAACGGATTTGATAACCCTTTACCGACTATCGTTTGAGTTGGGCTAGCATGCAAATTGTCTAAGTCCGTTCTGTATGTAACATTGTGCTAAAAGAGATAACTCTCTTAGACTAAGTGCTATGATATTAAATACATAGACTTCGCCATTGTTATGGGAATAGGCTATCCGGTAACGCGTGTTGGGCGTAGACTTGAACAACATTTCGATCTCGGGTTATTCTTAAGAATATTATGTGTAATATTCTCCGGGAACTTCCTGTTGGAAATAAGGGAAATAGTTTATCCTCTTATGCTCATCGGAGGATGAGAACAGTTTATCCTCTTATGCTCATCGAAGGATGTCAGAGTATAGGAGCAGTTTAACCTCATATACCTGTTGAATGTTAGCGTTCTTATTAGGCATATATCAGCGTTATGATGCCGACGTCAACCAAGGCTTGAATGTTGTTTTTCAGCATAATAAAAGTCTTGATGGGGTGATGGACTCTCCTGTGGTACGCACAGTACTTCGGATCCGAAGTCTTGTTTGCTTCCTCCTGATTTGTAATCGGTGGTAGCTTGATTTTGTCGTTGGCGAGGAGGTATTTGAAGATGGCTGGAACTTCATCATCTTTAAAAGAATACTCTTCCTGGAACATCAGATTGCGAGTCCCTTGTTCCCTCCAAGGTGGCTGGTGATGAATATCGTCAGCAGTTGCAGGTCCCTTAGACGTCGGTTGGCCCCTCTCGAGCTCCTTTCTTTTGAGGAAGCGTTCGACCTATTCTCCACGTAGTTTTAATTCCTTCTAGGTGGTTGAGGTGACAACCCCATGACTTTGAGGATATCGATGGAGAGATTGTTATGGCATGTCTATAAGATGAACTCCTCTGTGACAGAATCCCTACAATTCATTACCTTGTTACGGAAGCGTTTGACAAAACTATCAACTGACTCACCGCGATTCTGCTTCTCATCCAGAAGAGTTCCGATCGACACTTTGATGTCATCATCAAAGAAGTTATTGAGGAAAGAGCTTTCCATGTTATCCCAACAATTGATGCGGCCAGGAAGTTCGTTTTGTTGTTCATTCGGCCTTATGAAGAGCAGCTGAGTAGAGTATGCTTGTCCACCTTGAGCAAGCTTCAGGAGGGAGATCTTGACAGTTTGAAGGCTAAGTATGTGAACTTGTTTTTGGAAATCACGGGACTACCACCCCGGCGAGGTGTAGAGCATGAGATTATGTTGACCGGTGAGAGTTCCTTACCAAACATAAGCCTATACCACACAACAGTATAGGAGTCCGAAGAGATCAAGAAACAGGTTTAGGAGCTCTTAAAGACGGGAGTGATAGTGCCGAGTTGTTCACCTTGCGGGTCGCCAGTGTTATTGGTGCCCAGAAAGGATGGAGGCTGGCGCATGTGCGTGGATTACCGGACGCTCAACAAGATAACGATCAAGAATCATTACCCACTACCACGGATCGATGATCTTATGGACCAGTTAGAGGGAGCGAGGTTCTTTACGAAGTTGGATCTCAAGTCTGGCTATCATCAGGTGAGGATTTGGGAGGAGGACACTTGGAAGACAGTGTTCAAGACCAAACAGGGCCTGTTCGAGTGGTTGGTGATGCCGTTTGGGTTATGCAATGCTCTGGCGACTTTTATGAGGCTCATGAATGATTTGTTACGACCTTTCATAGAGGATTTTGTGATTGTGTAACTTGATGATATTCTGGTTTACAACAGGGCCTAGGAGGAGCATCTTGTTCATGTGGAGAAGGTGTTTAGAGTGTTGCAGGATGGACAGCTGAAGCTCAACAGGAAGAAGTGTGAATTTGGGAAGGACGAGTTGGTGTATCTCTGCTTCATCGTGGGGAAGGGCCAGAGGAAGATAGATCCGGGTAAGATGGCGGTGATCACAAAGTGGCCGACGCCGAAGACAGTGACTGAGGTGAGAAGCTTCATGGGGGCTTGCCAGTATTTGCGCAAGTTCATTCGACATTTTTCGACTTATGCGACACCATTAAATGACCACACAAAGGCTAAGGTTCAGTTTGAGTGTGGGAGGATGCATGATGAGGCTTTTTAGTTGCTAAAGAGGAAGATCTCGGAGGCACCCGTGTTGGTATTGCCGAATTTACAGCGGACTTTCGAGGTGGAGACCGACGCGTCTAGTTATGCGATGGGCGCGGTGTTAATTCAGGATGGAAAGCCGGTGGAATATCATTCTGAGATGTTTTCAGGTGATATTATGAACTACCCGACCTATGACAAGGAGTTCTATGCACTTTATCATGCGATTAAGTATTAGAGGGTGTACTTGTTGGGGAAGGAGGTGGTTGTGCACACTGATCACAAGCCGTTGGAGTTCTTACATCCCCAGTCGAAGCTACAGCAGCCACGGCACATGAAGTGGATGTCTTATTTGATGGGTTTCAACATCATTATTAGGTACAAGAAGGGAGCGACAAACAAGTTGGCCGATATGTTATCTCGTCCGCCGGTAAGGGCTTTATTGGTGGCGACGCGTATTAAGTACTTGGTTCCTTTGGAGTATGTGTAGCTGTACGCATCCAGTAGAGACTTCGGTAGTGTGTTCGAGCAAGTGAAGGCTGGTCAAAGGGGGGAGTATGCACTTGGATAAGATGGCTTGTTGTATCGTGGGACATCATGATGCATTCCGGAGGAGAGTGATAGGTTGCAATGGATTAGGGAAGCACATACCTCGCGTGTGCAAGGGCATTTTGGAATTCAGAAGACGCTTCTCAATCTACGGCGACATGTGTTTTGGCCACGGATGCTTGATGATGTGACCAAGTATGTTGGAGGGTGTAAGTTATGCTATATTTCGAAGCCTTCTAACAGGAAGAGGGGATTGTACATACCACTACCGGTTCCTTCTAGGCCGTGGGAGAGCATATCTATGGATTTTCTAGGAGGGTTGCCGACTACCAAGCGTGGGCATGACTATTTGTATGTTGTGGTGGACCGATTCAGTAAGATGGTGATCTTAATTCTATGCAAGAAGACCGTGACGGGAGCGGGTGCAGCACAGTTGTTCTTTGAGCATGTGTGGAAGCACTTTGGGTTGCCAAGTTTGATTATTTCGGATTAGGATAGCCGCTTTCTCGGACATTTTTGGGATTCTTTTTGGAGTCTGATGGACACTAGATTGAAGAAGAACATGGCCTTTCATCCGCAAACAGACGGGCAAACGGAGGTAGTCAACCGGACTATGGTGCATATGTTGCAGGGTTATAATTCCAGGCATCCCAAGACTTGGGATGAGAGCTTACCATATTTATAGTTTGCTTTTAATCGGGCGATTCATGGATCTTCGGGAAAGTCACCGTTTGAGACTTGTTATGGATTCTTACCGCCGAGTCTGTTTGATCTCATGTTTTCGAGTGAAGCTACGACGGACAGCAAGGAGGGGAATGAAAGACAACGTGCTCAGTGATTTTTGGAGAATATTGCGCATATTCATGCCTCGGTTGAAGCACAATTGAAGAAGTCACAAGCAAGGTACAAGGCGAAGCATGATCAACATCGGGTTCCTTGTAACTTTGACGTGGGCGATATGGTGTGGCTAAAATTGAGTAAGGAGAGGCTAAAGGGAGAAGGGAAAAAGTTGAAACCGATACGTTATGGTCCATTTCGGATTCTCGATCAGATTTACGACAACGCTTTCAAGCTCGATTTACCACCTTACTTAGGCATGTATTCGGTGATCAATGCCGAGTACTTGAAGTTGTTTGAGCCTCCATTGCTGGATGATGAAGGTGATGACAAAGTGATCTTGCCGCATGTTGAAGACTTGTGGTTTGATAGAGAGGAGCCGCTGAAGGAAGATTGCATTTTAGAGCGAAAGACGACCACAACAAGACGGGGGATGAAGGAGTCGTTTCTCATTGGACGTCAAGGTCAAGTTCCTAGCAAGGCTAAGTGGTTCAACAAGGAAGGAGGAGCTCGCAAGTTTTCTCAGCTGAAGTTCTAACTTGAACGAGACTTCAAGTTCCTAAAGGGGGCCCATGATACTGGTGTATCTTCTCTTTGGAACTTAGCGATCCTCATGAGAGCTTGAGGATAGATGATTTTCATGATAGCATGAGAATAGAGGTGTCAATCAATACAGCAGAATGCAGGTTGGAGCAAAAAACGAGGTAGAGAATCGAAGAGTCAAAGTATCCAGGTTTCAGCCTGTGAGTCGACTCATACATATACATGAGTCGACTCATCAGGTTGAGTCGACTCATGCCTGTCATGAGTCGACTCACGAAACCCAGCCGTTTTGTCAAAAGTTTCTGCTCGATCGACTCATCAGTTATGAGTCGATTCATCAGTCATGGGTCGACTCATATATAGCTTTGAATCGACTCAAGAAATCAAGTCCTGTTAGCAAAAGTTTCTAACTAGTTGACTCATCAGTTATGAGTCGACTCATATGAGTGTTAGAACCTAGAGGGGGGGACGATAAGGGTCTTATACTAATCTAATCCCGATTAAATTCTAATTAAAATAATATTAATTAATTTGTTCTTGCAAGAATTATATAAGATAGATATGAGCAAGAATGATATGAATAAGCACAAATAAAAAGTACGCTAAGCAAAACACAAACAAACTATATGTTTACGAGATTCGGTCACCATGACCTACGTCCCCGCTCCTCACCTCGAGGAGATCTCTACTATTACAATCCGGTTTGGAAGCCGAAACTTCTACACACTCGGTTTACAAGTTTACCAAAAACTCTCACACAACAAATATTATGCAATCACACTTTACACACTAAGTGTAAGAACCTAGCCCGTGTCCTCCTCCTCAAGTGCTCGGATACAACCTCTCCCTAGGTTCGTCAACCGACACCACTCTTATTAGATTCGACCCCGTCTCACGCCTCATATTTCTCTCGGTGTACAAGTGTATTACAAGTGATACTCACAACAATGATTAAATACAATGGTTTGTTCTCGATAACAAATGAGAACGCAAATGAAGCTCACACTAACTAAATCACACACCATAACCCATAATATATAGTGTTGAAAATTATGCTCAATATAGTGTGTGATAACAGTGAATGAAAATATGTAACTCAATAAAATATAGCTAAGTTATGAAAATGAATCAATAAGCTATATAAGAATGAGTTTAGAAAACTTCTCAATAAACAAGAAGAACAGTAGATGATAATCCCAAATAGGAGTTGAAAGCTTCTTCTTATTGTAGAAAACTTCTTTTGGAACAGATTAATGAAATCAGCTTAAACAGCTCTTAAACAGCTCTTAATCTCTTGTTAAAACTTATTGTGAAAACAAACTCTTGGAAGAGAAGAGCAATGGGGTATTTATACCCACTCAAAATATCAGCCAAAACCAACTTGAAATGATCAAAATAGCCCCAGAGAATCAAATCAGAATATAGCCGTTGAGAAGGCAATGATGAGTTCGGCGGTCGACCATAAAAATCTCGCAGTCGACCGTGAAGCACAAAAACACTGAAAAACAATTTTGAAAGCTGGCGGTCAACCGTGACGGTCGACCGCGAAAGAGTCTGGATGAGCCACGGTCGATTGTCACGGTCGACCGTGAGCAACTAAATGGCAGACTATAAAAAATTGTTCATGGCGGTCGACCGTAGCGGTCGACCGCAAACTGATACATGACAGAAAACCTGTTTTGGGCTGATTTTAAAAATACTTTAAAAATATCAAATCAATTCTAAAAATAGTAAAACTTTGGGAAAAGTTTCTAAATGATAAAGTAAACATGTTTGAGATGGAATTTTTGGAAAAGCAATTTTCATTTGTGAAAACACACTGTTTTTGAAAAGTGTTCATAAAACCTGTTTTTCGTGAATATGAAAATTGAGATATTACTTGTAAACACGTATGTATATATCATGCGTACATTAAATATATATAATAAAGTATGAATGAGTTGTACACATAAAATAAAAGTTATTGCGACAAAGTTTGATGAAAAATTATTTATATGATAGAAAACATCAAATCCGTGTTAAGTGTTCATATATTGAGCTTAAATATAAACATACAATATATGTAAGCAAACTACTCTAATACCTAGGTGAATGCACATGCATGAACTTGAATCTTTAACTCTTGATTGTCATCATGTGTTGAATTACCTGAAAAGAGAAAAACCAAACAACAGAAACTAGAAAACATATTTGCTATAAATTGTTTGACAAATCATCATCAAAACTATAAGGCCAACAATGAGGTCATGAGTCGACTCGTAACTATTCATGAGTCGACTCATCGAAGATTTTTAGATTCGTGAAGGACTCTATTTACGCGTTTTCCTGTTTGGGTTGGGCTTGGTTATTTACCACTTTACCACTCTCGTTTGTACACCTATATAAGGGATTGTTTTAGGGTTTAAAACAATCAGAGAGTTTAATCAAAAGAGATTAAATTATAATTAAGATTTTGAGAGCTTGTTCTTCAATTCTGGAGTGAGATTGTAAGAGATTGTAAAGTGCATACTCATAATCTAGAGAATGTATTTTCCTTCGTCCAAAACCTGAGTTATTCTTGTGTTCTTATTTTTTCTCCTTAACCCACCTTTAATAATTTCGCGATCAAAGGTGCTCGCACGGCAACTCGTATCAATGGAGAACCTTGTTAACATGCTCGAGATGATTTGTTGTCGCCTTTGAATGATCCAAGGTCACATCAGGAGCCACACGTTTTGAACTACCCCCTTGCGAGCGTGAGGTCTTAACGGGCTCCTGGGCTTCAACACGAACTCCCAGGCGATCGATGCTAGGAGTCTTCTTATGCACGACGCACGAACATGTACAACGAGGTTCCCTAGTTTGTTTAGAGATGGAAGGACACTTTTGAGTGGCCTTTGGCTTGATGGTTGTGTTTGTACGACCCTCAGCCTGAGGAACTACTCGGGTTTTACTCACCGGAGCTTTACCTCGATCTTCGTGTAGAGGACCCAGACAATCCTTCATTGGAATCTTAAATTTGGACAGATCCACACTACCGTAGGGCTTCGCCGGATGTGTGGGATCAAGAGGAGCGGGATCAGAGGCTTTCTGAGTTGATTTCGGTGCTGTTTCGACCTTCGGCACCTAGACTTGTTTGGCTTTTGGTGGTTTTTTGGCCACCTCTTCCTTCTGCATGCCTTGAGCTTTTCGTACAAAGGCACGACCATGTACAGCACGTGCGCGTTGCTTTTGGATGCGCTCCTTCAAGGTTGAACGAGTCCTTTTGATAAGAACCCATTCTCCCGTTGATGGTTTGGTGGAAGTAGCAGCAACTTGCTGTTGGGACTGCTGGATTACCTAACGCTTCCTAGACTCCAAGTCTGCGTAGTAGTGAGCTTCATCGACTTGTTCTAACATCTTGGCAATTTGACGAGCTTGGAGTTGGCGTCGCCTCTGACGAGCCCTCTTCGTCAGAGTTGGCGTACTTTGATTGAACAACTCCTTTACTGGGGAAGAGTTATGGCGAGTAGAGTCATTTGTAGCATTCATCGGCGAATACGTTTCCTTCAAAGACGAGATCTTTCCGCACTTGCAGGGAGAGGAGGATTTTGATGAAGACGAGTAGAAATATTTCTCGAACTTGGCTTCATCGAACTTATACTCGACTTCTGAATCAATCGAGATCTTGATCTTCGGTTGCGGCACGACAGCCTCAGTGACGAGACTGTTGGCTCCCAATGTAGTCGCCAGCGTGTTTTGGTGGAAAGTCATTTCTTTCATTAGCAAACTCATTACAACTTCAGTCATTACAATGAATTCAACAAAAATGAAAACAAAAGATTACAACTCTCTTTAAATACACACAACAGACGTTTATCACCCGATGTTTGCGTGGGATCTTTGCATGTGCCAGGGTTAATCCATAGACCACCGAGCGATCAGATCAGAATATAGATTTCGTTGACTTACAAAGGAGTCAAGAAATTGAAGTGAATATCTTAGCAAGGTGAGATATCCACTCTTCTCGAGAATCATAGCTAGGTATGATCTTAAGGAAAACGGATGAACCGGACTACAGATTTATCAAACTCTCCTTCTTTATGCCAAAAAACTCGCCAAGATCACTTCCTCCTCTTTGGAATTCATGCTCCTCACTCTCCAATTCAGCAGGGCTTCACCAAACTTTGAGAATTTTGGATCTATGCAAATGAAGGCCCTAGGGTTATATTTATAGGCTTCGGGAGCTTGGTTTTCGGATAAGAACGGCCGATTCCCTCTTATCTTTAGTTAAATCATGTTCAAATCTTTAGTTATATTTTTGGGCCTGAGACACTCTATGTGTCTTGGCTCTGGCCGAGACACAGTTTGTGTCTCGGCTGGCTGAGACACTTGTTGTGTCTCGGTTTTTGACCGAGGGGTCGTTTTGCACACCTTAACTATTTTTGCTGTAATTTTCTCATCTGATCTCAAAATTATGCGATTTAAAGTGTGTCGGAAGGCCGAAGAAGAGATATACAACCTCCCATAGGTGAATCATACATGGAGCGGACGCAACATGAGTATCACTTCGCCTTTCATGAGTGAAACGTAATTCCCGATCGTATCGTTTCTTCGTTATTCTGTCGTCCCATTGACTTGAGCGTTTTGTTGACTCGCTTCATTCGCTCGTCGACGTCAAATAATCCTCCTTGACTCGGATAATAATGTTCATCATCTTCTCTCTGTCTCGAGCTACGTGTGGGAACCCATAGGTAATTTTTAACACCTACACTTGCATAGGATCTTTGCCTGTGCCGGGACTGCGTTAGCCCGTGGACTATCGAATCACAGATTCAGATTGAACCGTGAAGGTTTTGGAATTCTTACTTTGTTTAGAAGTAAGAAAAGAAGTAAATATCTTATTGATGTAAGATAAATACTCTTCCCAAGATCAAGTTGAAGCTTAAATCTCGAGGAATCACAAGAACTCCTGAAAGTACTTGAAATTGATGAAGACTCTCTCTCTCTCTCTCTCTCTCTCTCTCTCTCTCTCTCTCTCTCTCTCTCT